>JAOUZG010031332.1:2005822-2052884 GCA_026289955.1 Argiope argentata
CCAAACTCATTGGTGGATACTCTGTGGTGATTTCTATATAAGCCAATTAATATCCTTCAAGCTGAAGGGTCCCTTTTGCTCGATCGGTATGATACTCGGCTACCAACCATAAGATTGGGAGTTCGGGCCTAGCGCAATCCGCTATAATAACCTCCAAAAGTTGTATAAAAAATATTTTTCCCATCAAAGTCTTGGCATTTAAGACCAGGAATAATGATTTCCTGTCCTTTTTTTTACACTTAGCTTTTTCGTCAATTCCATGTTGTGTCGTTCTGTGTTGTGCACATTGCTTTCGCTGGTAAATAATGCCTGCTCCCGTGATGGAATAAAAAGAACTTAAAAACTCAACCTGTTTTCTCCACGATTTCGGCCACAACTCTGCTATTAGCTCTCAACAAATCATTTAAATGTTTTTCATCATATATATATATATATATATATATATATATATATATATATGCTCTTACCTTTTCAAGAACTTGTACCCTCAGTTCAGTCTTGAATGCGATGAAGAAGAAAAGCGATGATATGCATGACAATGCAAATGATAGTATCACAGTGTCCTAAAAAGCAACATTAAATGTGAGCGAAACTAAGCTTTGTAAGAGAAACCAAAACTTTAAATTCAAAATAAAATATAGTGCTTACATTATGAATGTAATTGAGAGCTAAGTTCAATAATTCTAATCCTTCATTCACCAGTTCCTAGAGAGAGAAAAAAAATTAACATATTTATTAAATTACATTTTTTTTTTGCAATCTTTATAAAATTGGCTTAATTTTTGCAATTCATTTTAAAAAGGAAACAGTAGCTTTCTTTAAGGGGGAGGCAATTTTTGAGTTTGATATTCTTCCAAACCTGCATTAAGTGTTTTTGATAATATTTAGGGAAACGTAAGCTAGAAGTTTTTAAGATTTTATTTTCTTTGAAAATAAATTTATTAAAAAATACAATTTTTTCTCAAATAAAGTTTTTTAGTGATGAAGAAGCATCTTTAAATATATAAAATAAATTTTTCCTCTTTTTTTTGGCAAAATGCTGGTAAATCTAAGAATTTCATTTATTTTACTAATGGAACTACTTGTTGGTACTGAGGCATTTCAATTTTCAAAGCTATTGGTATATCTTCAAATTCCAAACATACAGTTATAATTATCAAGATCTAACAACTTAATGACATTACTTCACTTGCCACATCCAAAATATATGACATTCTTTCTTAAATTCTGCAGCACTTTGTAAGGCTTAGTTGTTATTACTATCTTTTGTGTACAAACTATTTCCAAAGTCAACAAACACACAGTAACCATGAATTTTCGAATTGATGGTTAAATTTAGCATTTTTTCTGGTGAGAAACGTCTTGAATAATAATTCCATGACAAATCCACTGTTGTGAAGTGGTGAAACCACAATTCACTTCTAGTAGTTATACAATGTTTCCTTCGACAACATGTTGCAACAGAAAAATGAAACCGGACCACTAATGTGTTATCCCTTGCGTTTGATCATCACAGCACCCATTTTCAATACAGCAGATCACATATCGTTTTCAATAACTGCAGACCACACACCCTTTTCAATATAGCAGATCACACACAGGTTTTCAATATAGTAGATGTATGTGAATAATGGAATATACATTTGCATATCAAATGCCCAGCAAAGATGAATTATGCAATTATATTACATAATAATTAGGGTTTAATATTAATGCTGCTAAATAACTTGCATGGCAGTGTGGCGATTGAAGGTTACGATACGAACCTGTGACGCTAAAGCCTGTAGCCGAGTAACGTTACAGTACTCCCCCAACAGTGAGTCGGCGGAGAAGCGAACGATTATATATATATATATATATATATATATATATATATATATATATATATTCGCCAAGCGTTATGGCGAGTTGCTGCTTGCTTGTCAAGTGAGTCTGACGATTTTGCTGCGGGTAGATGGCGCCACGACTGTTGCGGAAGGTTGCGTTGTCAAGGTCACCAATGTAGCGATTGAAGGTCGCGATACGAAGCTGCGACGCTATGGCCTGTAGCCGAGTAACACGACCGTAATACAAAAGTCGACTTCAGTATTGTAGTTGCTATCTGGTCTATAAGGCTAACGCAACAGCAGCAGTAAAATTTTGACACTAACGGAGATTGTTTAGCTGGAATGATCATTATCAGTGATATCTATGGGCGTTTTGAAATCGCCAACACAACTTTAATATTGAAATCAAGCCAGTATTTAGCTTATAAAAAATACAATTCCCCTTACTTCCTATTCAGAATTTGGATATAGCTGTTTGCCATTAAAAATATTCTAGACATACTTTTCGTGAAAACACAAATATATTCCTTTCCTTTTGAAGCTCATATACCTATTCTGGAATCCTAAAAAATTATTACAGTCCATTTGTAATATATAACAAACTGCTACTAAATTTAACTCATTTTTTTATTCATCCTCACATAAGATTATTTTCTCATATTAAACAAAATTTCTCAAAATCAAATATTCATTTTTTTTAAAAAAAATTCATATTTATATTTTCCAACTAAAAAATTAAGCCCAAAATAAAATAAGAAGGAATGTATTCACAATAAACATAAAATATACATTGAAATAAAGATAAAAAGCAATATAACTTAGTATATGAAAATGAAATTTTATTCAATAAAATTAGTAAAATAAATATTCAATGTTTTTAATTTAATTAAATTTTTCCTTTGATGCAGTTCAAGATCAATAAATCAAAAATTTTCAGACAAAAATAATCTCCGACTTTTTACCAAAAAAATCAGTAATTTCACAGTATTTCCTTTAAAAATCAAATTTAATGTCAACTATACTTTCTTCTTGTTGAGAAGACAAACTGGCAAAGTCTGTAAAAACTTAAACTTCTTCTTTTTCATGTTCCATAAAATAATACTTATTGATTGACTTTCGTACTTGGAATTAGAATGTAGAAAATGAATTTTTATTCTCAGTTTAATAAATCATACGATTTATAGTACATTAAAAGGAAGGTGGGGGTAGAGGGGAGAAAAAGAAATTAAAACTTGCCTTGACTTCAGGTGTTTCAATGTTTTTCATCAATACTCCGCAAGAAGCATCCATATAGCTAACTACTGCATCCCAGCATGATGGTGTATATGTAACTGCAATGAAAAAAATGTAGTTTTCTTTTAAGTACATTAAAGGCATTATAATTTGACAAACACATCAATATTTAAAAAAAACATACAATAGTGCTTGAATAAATGATTACCTGAAATTGGATTATCTACAACTGTTTTCCATTCTTGGCCATTGATCAGTGATTTGAGCAACAAGCTTCCATAAGAAAAAGTAACTTTGGGATATATTTTGCTTATCAGTCTTAAGTTTTCTAAAACATCTGAACGACACTCTGTAAGGTTAAAATTATTAATTAAAGAAGTAATAAGGGATGCAAGATGTTCATTCTTATTATAGCCAAATAGCTAACTTTAACTAACTTTTTTTTAAATCAAAAATACTTTAAATAATAAAAGAATTATGTTTCACTATGAATATTACTGAAAAATAAGGGATACAAGATATTCATTTTAATTATAGCAAATAGTTACTTTTACTAACTAACTTTTTTTAAAGAAAAACACTTTAAATAGTGAAAAGAATTATGTTTGAGTCAATAAAAATATACTACTGAAAAATAAGGGATACAAGATATCCATTATAATTATAGCCAAATAGCTAACTTTTACTCACTAACTAACTTTCTTTCTTTTTTTTAATATAAAAATGCTTTAAATAGTGAACAAATTATGTACAAGTCACTAAATATACTACTGTAAAATAATGCAGTCAAAATCTCTATACAGTCTTCTGATTTTATTAGTCACATTTAATGCAATATTCTTAACACTAACACTTTAAATAAATAAATAAAGTGACCTATTTTTATGTGAATAAATTTGATGAAGATACAATGCTTTGAATTTCATTATTTTGTAGCCAATCAATATGCCAACCGTTGATCGCAAAATCATTTTACGATTTTTAAAAATTTATTTAACAATAAGACTTAGGATGTTTTGTGGTTTCACAACGATAATATTAAATAACATGGCAGTTGATATAACATCTTTACTAGCTACCAATTCATGCTGATTACAGCTCACATTTGAATACAGTTATTTATACATTTCTATGAATAAATCAGTCATATTCTTTCTTTTCTCCTTTAGTCTAATAATGCAAGGCATATTATCAGACTCTAATTTGGGATATATCATCCATTTATCAGAATTTAAGTCAAAGTAGTGTCTTTTTGAATTGCCCTTAATTTATTTTTAATTAAAAAAATTGAAATTAATATTTAGTTTCTAAAATGTTATTACATTAAAAATATCTTTACTTTATATATACAAAATGATTTTGGCCAATTTTTTAATCTTTTCCCCTAAATTAATTTTAGTTTACAATTATCTCAATCTTGGTATTTTAAACACAACTAAAACTAAATTTTTGTTTTAAATTTACACTCACATTATGTTCTATGTTGGATATTAATGATTTTGAGTTAAATTTATATCTTGTAAGAGCATTGTAAAGTTTTATTTAAAAAAAAATATGTCTTAAAACTATTTACATCCTTTGAGATCTAAGGTTTTTCGCCAGAGGGCATTGAACCCCTTTGGGTTTGTTAATATAGGGGAGTCTTGTTGTGTTTGTTGTGATGTCTAGTGGTGGGTTTTTTAAAAATTCCTTGTGCACTTTCTGGGAAAATGTGCTAGCTGTGTCAGAAATAAAATGTGAAAAATCCACTAGTTGCCTCCAGGTTCTTTCCGATGGGTAAGAGCTTTGAATTATCCTATTGGCTAATTGAATGTAATGTGAATTCAAATTTAAGTCTAATCAACATGCAAAATAACTCCACTAGCTCTCCAACTTCATAAGAAGCTCAAATTTTTGTAAAATGCAACATTTATATTCATGTATATATATTTAAAAAAATGGTTCAATATCATTATTATAAAGCATATATAACAAAAATATATATAAATTGAATTCTTACTGCTAAATGCTAATTCAAATTCCTCATCAGAGTCGAATTCTAAGACAGAAAATTTACATGCCAGGCAATCGTTTTTAGATGGATATCCACACTGAAAAAAAAAAAGAATTTGAATGATATCAATTGAAATATTAGCCCATTCTGTTTGATAACATTGCTATGATATAAAAAAAACATAATCCTTTATTCATAATTAATGTATTATTATATTAATAACATAACAAATTTAATTATAATACAAATTCTGGCCATAATTAAATTTTTGAGAAGAACAGTAATGAGCAAAAGATGTTACTTAACCTTAGTACACTAACTTTGTTAACAGAAACTGGAAAGATATAAAGAGCAAGAAAGAAATTAACCCTAACTAGCCTAATAGATTTTTCAGTTTATTAAAACTACTGATTTGGAATACATTTTTCAGAATTTTCTCTTTATAATTTAATGAGACTGAAAAATAAAAACCAAATACAATAAGTATACAACAAATAAACACCCAGGAAAATTATAATGCCACTGTAATTCCATGAAATAAATTATCATATTATGTAAAATTAAGGATACTTTAATGATATGTATAAAGCATTATCTGTCTGGTAACAACTCAGTCTAATTTTGTGCTTGATACCAAAATCTTTATTTTGTTTACATATTCTTCTTTTGATTTGCTGAAAGTTTAGGTGATTAGGTGAGGACTTTTTCGAGAATTTTTATTAATATGCTGCAACTCTGTTAACTACCAAAGCGTAGAATTAAGTACAACTGTAAAAGCATTCAATTCAGTCATGAAATGTTCATATGATGGTTTGTTTACGATGAATTAAAATCAGTTTCTGAGCCACATACTTTAGAATATTTTATATCTGTCTTTAAGAAAAACTCTGAATACTCTCTGGTTGGTATTAACTCTTTATCTCAATATGCGATTATCAATTGTTTCAGTTTTATATCCTTCAAAATTTAAGCAAAGTTACTCTCATTACATGGGGAGGTGCAGTATCTTTTCATGGAAAAAATAAGTAACTCAAATTATTAAATAAGTATATCAAATTATTATAGATATATTATTCTAAGTTATTACACAAATATTATATAAAGTGATCACATCCTTTTTGTACATTATCAACACAAACATTTTTTTAAACAACTCAAACACTAAATTAAGTATAAAAAATATAATTTTTTATATAATATATTTCTGTATCTTTCGGCAAGTTGTTCATTTCTGTTGATTAATTCTTTTAAAACTGAGGGATATTGAGAAAAGAAATGTGGCAGCATCAGGTGCAATAAATCATTAATTTTTATATTAATTTTAAATAATGTATCCACAAACACTGGATAGTAAAATTTTAAAATAAATTCATTGAAACAATACGACAAATATTACAAAAACCACATAGCTTAAAGATTTATAGGCCAAGTTAATTTTTTATACTTTTTTTGTATTTAAAAGAAACAAAGCCATACATTCTAGATGAGTAAAAATTGCTCAGTCAAATAAAACATAAAAAAAAGAAGAAAAATAGCCTAAATTAATCCTAGCATTAAAAATTTTCAAATCTTTTACTTGTAGATGTATATTTTAGTTGTTCAGTATAAAAAACATTTAATGTTCATAATAGTTTATTAAAGGAAATCAAATTAAAAAAAATTAAATTCATGTCTTATTATTATATTTAAGATGCTGAATTAAAATGATCATATATTTTATTAGATTTTAGTTTCTTCTCAGTAATACTATTTTCTTTAGTTTTAAAGATTATCCTCCTCTCTTACATGCTATTTGTGAAATTAATCTTCATTACAAATGCATTCTATTGTTTTAAAACTTTTCACACTAATTTGTTCTATAGATGTAGCTATACTATAGCAAACAAGGGGTTTTCAAATGAAAAGGTATAAATCATCACTGTAGATATAAATAAAGACCATTCAAAACAACAATCCCATTGATTAATAAGCCGATGGATTCCTTGTTCCCAGAATTCCTGTGGCTCCGACAAGACCCAGTCTTTCACAACATCCTTGAATCCGTTGTCCAAGTGGAAGCACTTTCTTTTCAGATGTTTTTTCAGAGGAGAAACACATGAAACTTGCAGGGTGATATGTCTGGGCCATAGGGCAAATGGTTGGGCTGCTCCCACTTGAACTTGGCCAGATTCATGTGTGTGACCATAAATATTTGGGAATGTGTGTTATCCTAGAGTAGAACCACAAAAATGTCTCACTATGTTCTCCCATTGCGGAATAGGCAAATATGTTAATGGTTACAATATTTTGTACCTTTTTATTTGAACACCTTTTGTATAAGATTTATGCATACCATGACATTTTTTTGATAATTCTTATTCAATAATATTCAACAAAAAATATTTCAATAAAGGAAAAAAAAAACAAACTAAGAAAAATAAACTTAAGAGAGCATTTTACCTTAATAAGTTTTTCTGCTTTGTACATTAATAGGGTAGGTACTAAATTTTTAACAAATTCACTAGAAGATAGCTTAGCATTTCGAAAAATATGCAACCAAATGCATTGAGCTAAATGACCGAAGATCTGAAAAGAAATTTAAATAATTTTATCAACAAAACTGCACACTATTAAAGAAACAGAAAATTATAAGAATTACAGTAAAAAAGTATTAAAGATTTCTGACTTTCACAGCATATTCACATTTGCAAAATTCAACAAGATATTATTTAAAACTACACTGCATTTTATTTAAAGCTATCCAATGAAACAAACCTATTCAAAAATCAAAGTTATATACATATATTTCAATAAGTACAATTTAATTCATCTTATTTGAAATAGTGTTTTTTAATAGAAAAAAATATGAGTACCTAAAAAAATGTAGATTTTAAAATGAATATACTTTTCTGAATTAACTGTAAATGCACATGCCAAGAGTTAAAATAAATTTAAATTCTGTGAACAGATCAGCAACCTTGTAAATAAAATTAGTGATGACTACAATAGTAATCATTAAATTTATATACTCAATCATTTAGGGGTCACAGTCATGGTTAATTAATCTTAAATGATCCCAAACAAACATGATTAATAACAAAGTGATCAATAAGCAATATAATAAAAATGTGAATTCATTTTGCTCTATGTAGCTTTTATATTAGTCATCTTGCAGTTATTTTTTTCATCTATATTAATTCATTTATAAAAATTTATTCAAAAGATTCCAGAATAATGATATTTATAGAAAGACAAACTATGTAAAGGCACATAAAATACACTTGAATACATAATTAGGAAATCCTAATTTGTTCCAATTTTTTAGCAATTTAATAATTAGATATTAAAAGATAAGGTAATTTCAATGAGAACTTAAATAGTATTTGAAGAAAATCCTTAAAGACATAAAATAAAAGAAGTACATAAAATATGAATTATACTTTACCACACTAGGGTGTCTGGTAAACAGAACAACACAATTTAGATAAAGAGAAAAATTTTCTGGAATTTCAGTAGGGAAGAGATCCTATAAAAGAAACAATTAAATTTAAGTAGGAATAAAAATAAATATTTTTGTTTAATTCAAATATCCCAGATTCTCTTCCCCCTTCACTGTCACACATATATTCAGCAATAACAATTGAACACTGTCGCTGAATGTGATGAAAAAGAAAAGAAAAAAAAAGTAACAAAATAATAAAAAAATTAACTTAATTTCTAATTATTGAAAATTCTTCTTATTCTCATTAATTTTCAAATTCTTTTTATGCAGAAAATTACAAATAAAGAAACATGAGACATTTCTAGCACACCTTCAAAATATATTTTCAATACTTTTTAAATATATAATTTCTTAAAGACTAGGAAATATCACATCCCAAATTTATATTTGTTGCATCTCGCAGCATACAGATAATTTTATTTCCCCATTTGTTTACAATTCATAAATTATCATAAAGTATTTTGCATGGTCACAAAATTCAAATAACGAATGCCTGTTTATACATAACAAAAGGCCATATGTATTAAAAACATAGTAATAGTAACACAATAGAAAAATCATTTTCTTATAGCAATATTGCAATTTAGCAGCAAGGTTCTTAAATTTTACATGATCCCAATCAACTGAACTTATTTTTATGCACTAATTTATTTTAGTTACATAACATCCTCTTTTAATGCAATGCTAGGGCTAATTTAGAACACATCTCACAATTCTGAATTGTGGCGATACGATATCTGAATTGGCACCTCTTTTCCAGACTTCTGCATCGCATCAAAGAGAGAATGTTAGGCTTTGACTAATTTCAATTTTGAACTTGGAATTTTCTAAGAAATTGGAATAATTTAAGTGAAAACTTGAACCATTTCTTTACTAGTTCATTATCTACTCTTTATATTTTTTTCTCAAATTTTTTTATTCACTAAGGTAAATTACTGTTCGTAGACTCCAATTAAAAATTCTTATTCTAAATAGTCTATAGCAGTGTTGAGAGCAAATTTCAGAATAAAATTAAAATAATTCATGTTTTTTTTGTGCCTAGGAGAATGATTGAAAAAAGCAAATATATTTTAAGTACATTAATTTATGACAAAATATAAATACTATGAATTTTTAGGCATATGCAAATGCATGTATAGAAATTAAATATAAAATTAAAATGGCAACTTACAGTTGCGGCACATAAATTCAATGTTAAAGCTAATAGGCACTGCAAAAATTCCTTGAAGAACATATAATGATCTTGACAATAGATGTCTAAGTTGCTAAAAAAAGAAAAAAGAACAGAAAAGCTATATAATAAATAATATATTGCTTTTATGTAACATTAAATTATGTTCTAAAACACAATTTAAAAAGAAAATGGAATGAATTTGCTTAATAACAATGAGGATTAATGTTAAAAAATTTACAAACAATTTTGTAATCAGATCAATATTTTATATATTAAAATAGCTGTTAAAATCATCATTAAAATTGAATGGCTTTTAAATTTTATATTAATATTCCATTTTCATACAACAATAGGGTTATTTTGGGACAGACTTCATAATTTTGAACCCCAGTCAGATGATGAAGACAATACCTGGGTTGGAACTACCTCTCTAAACTTCCACACACCAGTGGGGGGGACAGAAAATTAAATGGTAGATGAAAAATTATGCACATAAAAAGTATGCTAATTATAAAATGTGCTATAATAATAAATGAATATTATTTACACAAAAATAAAATTTAAGATATAATAATACTTACCTTACAGCTTTGAATAGGTCCGTTTCTTCAAAGAAAAAAAGCAACGTATTTCGATCAGCAGGCTTACCCTGCAAATACAAATATTTTCACAACAATCGACAAACATTTCATCAAATTTCACAATGACAGTTTTTCTAAGTACATAATAAAGTACTTCAGATTTATGCACATCAAATCCCCCCCCCCTCAAAATAAAATCAGAATTTCATTTGAGAAATGGAAGGGGAAAAACGTTTCTAAATTATGAATTCAAACTACTTGCAAGATTTTATACATGGTTTTGGGGTAAAGGATGGAAAATCTCTTCAATATAATTACGAAAAAATAATTTAGAAAGTCTTAAACAATCTCAAAAACTGTACACAATATCTGTATTTCATATCTTTATAATTCATTCATTTTTAAACATATCCCTGATCTATTTTCCATCTGAACACAGTCACAAAAAAGTGAAAACAAATATTTATACATCTATTTCATAAAGCTTAGTGCAACTATTATATAAAAAAATTTAAGAAATAATTCATATGAATATAAGTCAACTGTGCTGGAATGAAGCATTAAGAATGGAAAAAGCTGATACTGCAGTAGGAAAGATTAACTAAACTATAACAATGTACTTAAGGAATAAACAATTTTAAAGAAAAAGTGTGGAACAGACTTAATAATAGTTAGGAAGCATACCTTCGAACATTAGTAACTCAGTTATCAGTAGCATTTCTTACCAATATGTTACATATAATGTACAATTAACAAATTACTAGTAAATATACTTTTCTAATGAGTTTTAAAACATTTATTCAGTTTAATATCAAAAGAATCTATAATAATAATAAATAAATAACATTTGAAAACAAATATTTTCTGACATTATTCAAAATCAGGTGACAGAATTTATTATTAACTAAATATGTAAATGAAATAATATTGGGAAAAAAATCATACATGATTTTGTTGACCAAACAAATTAACACTATTTCGCAGATAATTTTGCTTCACAAATTATTAATCTTTTTTATTTTTTCAATTATCATTGCTCAGTTTAATGTAATAACCAAAATTGTATACTCATTTTTATTATGAGAAGAGATTCCAATGTTTTTACATTCATATTGGAGCAGGATTCCCCTTTCCCCCTAACTATGATAAAAATTACATTCACTATCCACATAGTAATGAGTGAAGGTTATACAATTGAAAATGGCGTTATTTCACTTTTGAAAGTTATGACTATGATAATCTATTCTCACGATTTGCAGAGATCGGTATTTTTGATGTGGGAAAAATTAACTTAGAATTCCAGGTTCTAATGAGCATTTCAAACCTACCTGTTTTTTTCCTGTTTTTTTTTTAAAATATGATTTAATTTTTTTTGTATTTTCCTGGTTTTACTTGTTCTTCTATAGTGGGGTAGCAACCTTGATTAACATTTTAGAGCAATTTTACCTCATAACTTATAATAATTTTTGTAATGATGTTAAATAAGAATTTGAATACTATTTTATAATTAAATCCATCAAATACATAAGCACTGTTTACATAAAGTATATTGAACTAAGAAAATTACCTTTCTGTCAAGAATAGTCAACAAACACTTAACAGCATGTATGCGCAATTCAGGGTATCCTAAAAGTTTACACAGCAGGGTAAATAAAGGTCGTTTTTCAGTAATGTTGTATATAGGAACCCAATCTACAAAAGTAGATAAAGTTTCTAGAGTGACTTGAATTATTCTGCAATCTGTTACTGTCTGAAACAAAGCAAAATAAGTTAGGTTAACAGTACATTTTGAAAAAGTAATGAAAAAGTATAATTTACTTTATGCAATTTCTTATTTAAAAGGAATGAATTTATACAGGTAAATATTTCAAAATTTAATTTAATACTTAAAATAAATATCTCATACGGTACACTGTTAAGAAATTTATAATTTTTAAGTGAATTATATCTCTATCCTATTCTTTATTTCTTATACAGTAGAAAAATTCAACAGACTTTTAGTGGTAGTAAGATTTTACTTACATTGAAATGTTTTGACAGATAATATATTTTTTATAGCATTAAATAGTTTAAAAATACAACCAAAAACGATGAAGGTTAAAACTAACTTAAATTGGTTTTACTACATAATTGAAAATTATTTTTAAAATGTTATTAGAAAATAATAAGTACGTACCTCAGCATCTGTAATATTACACTGGTTCTGAAAAAAAGAATATGAAATAAATATTTATTTTATTTCTCATAACACAATTCAAAATATATTATACAATTGTCTTTATGAATTTCATAAAGATAATTTTGTGGCATAAAAAAGATTTCTGGTTTCCAATAATAGCTAAGTAAGCATATATACATTAACATATACACTGAAGTGACAAAAGTCATGGGATAGCAATATGCAAATATACAGATAGCAGTAGTATCGCAGCGAAAAAGTATAAATGCGCAGTTCGTTTTCCAGAGCTTTCATTTGTGTTGAAGTTATTCATGTGAACAGGTTTTTCGTGATTTATGGCGGCATGACGAGAATTAACAGACTTCGAACGTGGAATGTTAGTTGGAGCAAGACGCATGGGTCATTCCATTGCGGACATCGATAGTGAATTCAACATTCCGAGATCCACAGTATCAAGAGTGTGCCGAGAGTATGAAATTTCAGGTATCCCATTCCATCATGGACAGCGCAGTGGGCGACCACCTGCACTTAACGACCGAGACCGCCGACGTCTGTTTAGAATGGTCAATGTTAATAAACACGCAACACTTCGTCAAATAACTGCAGGAATCAATGTGGGACGTACGAGGGACGTGTCCGATAGGAGTGTGCGGCGAAATTTGCCTTCTTTGGGCTATGACAGCAAAAGACCGACTCGAGTGCCTTTACTGACAGCACGACATCGCCTGCAGCGACTCTCCTGGGCTCGTGAGCATACCGACTGGTCCCTAGACCAGTGGAAAACCGTGGCGTGGTCAGATGAGTCACGATTTCAGTTGTTACGAGCTGATGGTAGAGTTCGAGTGTGGCGCAGACCCCACGAAGCCATGGACCCAAACTGTCAGCAAGGCACTGTTCAAGCTGGTGGTGGCTGCATAATGGTGTGGGCTGTTTTTACATAGCATAGACTCGGTCCTCTGGGGCAAGTGAACCGATTATTGACTGGAAATGGTTAGGTCTAGCAGCTTGCAGATCACTTGCAGCCATTCATGGACTTCACGTACCCACACAACGTTGGGATTTTTATGGATGACAATGCGCCATGTCACCGGGCCAGAACTGTTCGCGATTGTTTGAAGAACATTCCGGACAATTCGAGCGCATGATCTGGCCACCTAGATCGCCCGATATGAATCCCATCGAGCATTTAGCGGACATCATCGAAAGGTCCGTTCGTGCCCAAACTCCTGCACCATCCACACTTTCACAATCATGGACGTCTATACAGACAGCATGGCACAATATTCCTGCAGAGGACTTCCAATGACTTGTGGACTCCATGACAATTCGAGTTGTTGCACTTCGCCGGGCAAAAGGAGGACCGACACGATATTAACAGTCATCCCATGACTTGTGTCACTTCAGTGTATAAAGATTATAATAAATTTTCAGTAAAATAATATTATATTAATATAATTGATAAAAAATTGTTTTATGATATATTTTGCCTATCAATTAAGTTTACAGAATCATTCTCTCCTCCTTATAAAATTTCACAAACTCCTGCAGGATGTATCAATATTCTATACCCGTTAGAATAGAAATCAGAAATATACAACAAAGATTGTTAATCATAATAAACAAATAATGAAAATAATATTAAGGATTTGATTCTATCCAACTTTGTTAATCCTGGGTCTTAAATAAATAACCTGCAGTTTCATAAGCAAGACGGTACAAATATGAAATATTGCTCTAAATAAGTCATTTTTATTCTGAATAAAAAAACTGAAAAAAAAAGCCTTTCTAGATAATAATCAATAATGTTTAGTGTGTCAGGGAAACCTAATCTAGATTTTATTAATGAAATATTCATTGTGAAAAAATATTTGATTGCATGCTTTTCTTCTATTGTTGAAACCTAAAGAAGTATTCTATTTAATATCAATATAATTTACTTGGTAAATAAAAAAGTGAAGCTATAATATGGATAAATTATTTCTATTATAAAAGTTCATGCAGAATGAACAGAGCACTTGTAAGATTATCACAATAATACAGCTTTAATGTCAGATAATTTGATGAAATGAAGTTTTAAAAATGAATCAGGCGAAATTAAATATAACCAATATCTTTGAAGAGTTAGCTGGTCACTAAAGTTGTTTAGTCAAAAATAAAACAGAACAAGGAAAATACATTAATTGCTGGAAAAAAAGAGAAGAAAAAAAAGATACATGTATGGTGAAAATCCTATGAGGCTCACTAACACGTAAACATTTCATTTTGAATGAGAGCCCAAATCAGAGGTAACAAAACACAGATGACACAAAAGTACAACTTTTGCAATAAACAGCAGCACACAAATAGCAAATTGCTAATAAATAACTGCAGGAGCACTAAATGCTCAGAAATTAACATTCAAAAGAAAGATTTTGTTCAAATACTGATCCAATCTATATATCTCAGTTTTTATAGCTCTTATGACATGACATTGAATATACTAGAATAAGTGCCAAAATTCTTGAATATTTAGGGATTTCCATTTTTGCTAGTATTTATCATCAAGCCAAAATTTTCAAATATTTAGAGATTTCCATTTTTGCCATTAATTATCATCAATGATATTGGGACAATAATTTGGCATCAATTACAATAACTGTAAAACTCACTTTCTTACCAGAATGCTTAGAGTGCAGTGAAGTAAAATTAAAAAATTGTAACACAATATAATTTCGTCCATTAACATAGTATAAATACTGTGCTTTCAGATATTTCAACAAATGCTAATTTTCCATTATAAAAATATTTCATTATATATAATTAGATAAGAACTATTTCCTAGAGTATACTTACTTTGGCAATATACTTTTGCACCTTTTCTGTCAGAGTATCATGAAAAAAATTAAAAAGATCGTACACATAATTACTAAGAATCATATACATTTCTCGTCGCCTTTTTTCTGGAATGTTCTGGAACTGCACTATATCATCTGTTAAACGGGAAAATATCAACAAAACTAATTCTGTCTGAGCATCCTAACAAAATAAAAAAAAAAAGTAAATTTAGCCCAACATCTCTATAAACAATCTATATTAAGTTCTTAAATGCAATTTAGGTTACCAACTTTTAAAATAAAAGAATTCTTTTTATTTATAAAGGATTATATAAATTAATAATTTTTAAATTATAGGGTAAGTTGTAATAATGTAATTGAAGGGGGGGGGGAAGAAATCAGGCTGATACAGAAAAATCTAACACTTATCTATACTGCTATTATAAATGTGAAACGATGAATGGATGGTCTGGTTCAATCATGCCATAAAGGCAGAAGGAAATTGGATGAAATTTAGCACAGAGATAGATTATGGTCTACAGAAGAACATATGCTAATTAATATCCTGATTAATTGAGTGGTTAATTTTTAATTAATTAAGATCTAACTCCCCCCTCCAAAAAATGAAAACATCTGCCAGAGCTTTTTGAATCGTTTGTTTTTATTTTTCTATTTCCAGTATTCTTTTAATATTATCTTATCTAATGGAATTTGTGATTTATTGTAGGATATCCAGACAGAAAGCCTTTTTCATCAGAACAAAAAGTTAGAAAAATATATAATCATTTGTTTTTGTTTTTCTGTTTTTCTTTTTAATATTATCTTACTATTATAAAGAAGGGTTTGTTATTTTTTTTCTCTAATACTGTTCTTGTGTTAATATAATTCAATATTTCCTGTTCATTTCTCTTGATTTTTTTTCTTGCTGTACATATTCCTTTTGCCTATTTTCAGCAGTTTCGATTAAATTTATAGAAGTACCTTTATAGTTTCAAGTACATAGCTTTTAAGTAGTTTTTTTCCCTACACTAATGATGTTAGACATAACATGTTTTCGACCGGTTATTTCAAATGGTTCTGTTTGTTTTCATAGTGTATGATAAATTTAAAATCAAACATTGTTAATTAATGGATCTTTTGATTCCTTCAGAAGTGAAATTTAAAATTTTTAATCTGCATTGCAATACCCCATCTGATGATTAAAATTCACGTCTTTGCACTACTCCAATTAATGTTGAAAATTTATGCATGCATACGGTTTTGATAACATTTTACATTGTGATTAAGCTGTCAGATTTCACATATAAACATCAAAATTTCCATGCGTACGTAATTGCGAGTAAGAGCTAGTACACAATGATTTCAGTTTTAATTTTCCCCCTCTTAAATCATAAAATAGGAACCAAACAATTTGTATGCCGACAGAAAGTTTAAAGTTATTATTTTTATGGCTATTTTTTAAAAGCAATCTGCAAAAGTAAAGAAATCATAAATACACCCAGGCGGCAAATGTTGTGAAGTTCTTCCATTAATGATGTCCAATGTTGTGGCCACTCTCTTTTTATGAGTTCAACAACTACTCTGCTCATAGCATCTTTTATGTACATCTCCTCTTCAAGAACAGGTCCAGTACCCTAAGATAGGAAATCATTTTTTCAAAACTTAAAAATCTGGAAGTACATTTCAGAAATATTTATTGAAATCTTTAGTGGACAATGAAAATGTTATATAAAAATAATAGAAATCCACGAATTTAAGAGGAAACATAAAATATATTAGAAAATAACAAATTATGCAATTATTTGCACAATTCAATAACTTCCTAAAAATATGAATTACTTACTGAAGCTAATGTTTGCATGGTAGTATTTTTAATATACACCTTCTCATCATCATTGATGCTATTCCAATGAAGCCTAAGAAAAAATAAATTGCATCAATACTCAATACATGTAAATAAAGCATTTAAAAAACCTTTTGCAATCACAAATTAAAAAAAAAAAAACCCCAAAATGTGCCACGTATATTTCAATGTATCATGTCAGAACATAATTACTTGAACGGCCAAGTATTGTAAACAGTTCTAAAAAGCTTTTTATTAAAGTTTCAAGAAAGCACCTAAAAAAAAAGGGGGCTGGTTTTGAAAATGTATAGATTATTCAAGCATTTTAAACTATTTTTTAAAAAGAATTTTATTCATGTTTGAAGAAAGCTTTCATAAAATTAAAAATGCCGAAAAAAAATCATCACAAAAAATTGCCAAATTGGAGATTAAATAAGTCTTTATTTCAAAATAGTAAACATTTATCAATATTTTTGACTTTCTAAGCCCTATTTTTAGAAATTCAAAATTTTTAATTTCTTTTCTTTTTCGGATACTGATTTTTGTTGATGCCAAAAACCTCATCCCTAAAACAACATCATATTCTGACATGATAATATAGAAACATACTAAGTAAAAGTTTATTACAGAATACTAATCAAATGGATATATATTATATATAAATATAGGACACATCTGAATTCATGAGTAAAATTTAAAGGTAGGTAAATTACGTATAAAGAAGTATTCTTTGTACTGCACTTTGGAATAATGTATGAAAAGTTTCCGCAGAAAAAAACAAATGTTTAGGAAATGAAGAGAAATCTTTTTACCTTCACAATGTTACAATAACCGCTTATATGTGCCACCAGAATCAGTACAGGTTCAGTAGCCTCAAGCAAGTAATTGGTGCCCTCTTTTGAAGATTTGGTACTTATATATTAGGCTGTCAATCTTTTTCGCCAGATTTGAAGGTGTCGCCAATGAGTTGCTAAACTGCCAATAATGGCACCCCCTCCACCATTGTTTAAAAAATTGTTCAAACCTTAATTGCCACTTTGCTGGTTTCGTTGGTGTCGGCAGTTTATTGCCAAATTTGAATTTGTCATCAATGAGTTACTAAACCGTTGCGATCGATGGTCTAATATGCAAATATTGAAGATTCTTGATGCTTCACAAATAATTGCAGCAGTAACTGAGAGTTTTGACATATGGTCCTCATCACTGTAAATTGGAGTCTCATATATAATGCATTTCTCCCCTTGCTTGTACAATATATTGAAATGACATGAGTATGTTCTTAAAGGGAAACATAAAACTCAAATAAAACTCAGCATTCAAACTTTAATCGTTTTCGTAGACATTACAAATGGCGACAAAACACACACATATGTGAATATAATTTTTCGAAAACAAATGGCAGTTTCAAAGACAGAAAAGACATATTGAATTTTTAACTTCATTTTATTGCATCCCAGAAGGCAGGTTTATGTACAAGAGGCACAAACAAGACATGACTGTTCACAGCATGACACAAGAGCAGATTAGTGAAAAAGAGGGGGAAAATATTTGTCAAAATGCTTTTATACAGTAAGATTTCAATAGGGCTTTTTTTTTTCTTGCTTCAAATTTGATAAGGGAAACATAGGGATCTTTTAGGAGACTTTGTTTGGATCAGAAATTTTGTATTTCTTCACTTGGAACATGGGAAGCTGTTGATTTTTACAAGTACTTAAAGTTCCAATTTTCTTGTTGTCTGTAATTGTTTTGATAAAAAATAATATCTGTGTGTTGAATTATTTAATATATTTGCCAAAGCTGGGATAGCTTGGATGGTAAGATATTGGATTTGCATTCCTCAGGCTGCAAGTTCGAACCCAGCAGTTGAAGATTCTCTATGTGTGGTGGATTAAATCAGTCGTGATCACAAAGTCTACCATGTTGAGAGTAATACCACTGTGGGTAAAGGGTCAGAGGTGATTGTTCTCTATTCCAGATCTAAATTACAATCTATAGATAAATGAATGAAATGCATCAATGAAATCCACCCTGTAAAAAGAGGTTTGTGATATGTGTGAGCAAAAAGTCAGACTTCTGCCCTCAGAATCTATTACACCCCTCCTTCCCTTGTAAAGTAGAACATGAGAACAACAATGATATTTAAAACAATGATAATTTGAACATATACCAATCATACAAACACATAAAACACTTGCTTTTGAGGCAATTCAAAAGTGTCTTGGGATAGACATTTAAACTTTTATTAGATCACTGTAACAAACACATTGATACTGAAGGGATTTATATTAAACAAAAATAAATAATCAGCAATTTCTGGTTCTTATCTTAATTTACAAACTCAGTCTTAAAATTTTTTACAGTGAATACTTAATAAAAAATATGAAGAAAAATTGTGAAGAAATAAAATCTAATCTTTTTTTTTATTTAATCACCTAAAATTAACACTTTCTTTAAAAATAAAATTGAACTTACTTTATATAATTCTCTATCAACTGATAACCACAATGTCGAATGATAGGCGGGTTACTTCTTACAATCAAGAAAAACCCACATTTGGCACAAATAGGTGATGTATCTTTAAAATTTTCTAAAAACTGAAGTAAATGAAAATATTATTTGTATGGATAAAATATATAAACATTTCATTTTGTAAAACAAGAACTGAAAATAAAATTCCCAACTTTCTTAATAGTAAAAGGGTATGTGGAAGAGGTGGCAGAGGATAATGATTTATCTTTTTTAATAAATGCAATTTGTTATTAAGCTGAAAAATTATTGTAAACCTTATATATTTTATTTTTATGCAATTTATATAGTCAATCAAGTTTTAAATTTCATGTGAAACCCAAATTAAATTTTCTTAAAGCCTTATTTATAATTCTAAATTCAGTTATAATCTTTTAAAAATCAACCGAAGGTTTTCTATTACTTCAAATATTTTAGATGAGTAAGAAAAGACAGAGACATTTTGCTTCAAAGAAAACCAGCAAAGGAATTTATATAAATAGAATTATAAGGCGCAGTATCTTATTCTTACTAACCATCCGTTTCACTTTTTAAAAATGTAACGAAACTACCAAAATATCGTGCATTTAGAATCGTAATCACTCTGAAACAGAACTATAAATGATTCTAACTTCAAAAAATGATCCCATGCAATATGAAACACTATTTGATTAAATTTAATAATAGTAAGCGCGGACAATTTTTCTACCTCATGAGCTTTTCTCCTGCTAATTTCAGGTGTTGTTGGATTCATAATTAAATTTACAGCATTGGAAATATCCTCAGATGCTTTTTTTATTTCTGATTCCATATTTAAATTTAGACAAAAACCAGAAACTGTCACAAATTTAAAACTTTTACTTGAGTTTGTTTACAACCAAAGAAACATTTTCAAATCGAAAAGCCGACAGTGAAAACAATAATATGGTTTGGAGCTATTTATACAGTTAATTTTGCCCCAGCTGTAGTTTATATTTAAATCTATCATCTTTCATCGTACTAGAATTGTGAAACTTACCTTGGTCAAATTTTACAAAAAAAAAAAAATGAATACTATAATTTTAGAATGATAAGCAATGCTATTTTTTATGATGATAAGCTTTTATTTCTCTGACTTTGTTGTCGATTGCTAAAACACGTCTGTCAACATAATTTTTTTAAAAGATTTGGCAACAACTATGAACAGTTTATGCTTTGCTTTATTTTTATTTGAATCTTGATGTACAATGGGACAAGGTTTTTTTGATATTTTGTTAATTGACTTAATAATAATCAGTGATAAGTTTTGAATCTAATACTTTGAAACGAATAAAATTTGAGCTAAACGTAATTGACATATCCTTGAGGATTTTGTATATATTGCAGAATTGAATATCTGTTATTGACCTGCATTGGTTTTCGGGACTCTTTGTTATTGTGTGGTTGAATTTCAATTATCAATTAGTGAAAATTTTTTTAAAATTTTTTTTCTGTGTGTGATGTTCAAAGCAATTAAACGTCTTATTACTTCAGGTTTGAGACCTCATTCTTGCAAACTGTGCAATAATTGCTATGTTTGTCATGAATGTTTGCGAGAAAGAAACCAGATCCGACAGTGTTGTTTTGGTGTTACAGAAGAAGAACTCGACGTTCTTCATGAAGAATTAAAGAACAATTTTTCCCTATTATATCCTATACGGAAACATTCTGTAAATGCTGATGCAAATTCATCACGCACCGATGAAGATTCAGAGTGCTGTGCAGATGCTACAGATTGGAGTAATTTTCAATGTAATATTTGCGGTAAAAGCTTCAAAACAGAATTTACTTTAACTAGACATTTTAATGCACATGCTAAGGTTGGAGAAAAATTCAAATGCCAGACATGTAATAAGTGTTTTGCTATAAATAGAGACTTGCAAGCACATTGTAAAATACATAGAGATGTAGAAAATAAATCACGAGTTTGTATGTATTGTGAAAAAGAGTTTTCCTCATGGTATTATCTAAAAATACACATGCGTCGGCATACAGGTGAAAGACCTTTCAGATGTGAACTGTGTAATAATGCCTATACAACGCAAGCTATATTAAATATTCATTACAAGACACATGCCATTAAAAGAAATGCTTATAATGAATCTTCCACAAATGAACTATCTGATTCTGAACCGGAAACTTTAGAGGATGAAAATGAAAGTTTTAATGAGCAAGAAAGTTTTGATTTGGCAAGTTTTGAACTTAAAAAATCGAGCAGTATAATGTCAGATGATCAGGATTTTATATCAGATTTAAGTGACCCTTTTAATCTAGATAATGATTTTGATGATGAAATTTCACAAAGGAATATTGATCTGAGTTTAGATAAAGATTTGAACCTTGAAACATCTTTTGAGGAAGATATTAATATTCAACAATGCTATAAAGCACCATTAGTAATTAAATTAAAGCCTTCTACATAAAAAGATGTCATCAACTGAAAGTTATTTAGCAAGCTTTCCTTTAAAGCTTGATTTTAATTAAATGAATCTGATTGAAATATGTCAAAATTATGGATGATTATTTTAATTATAAGTAATAATTCACTAGCTTTGAAATACGAATTTTTGTAATTTATAATATTACTATTTATAGTAATTTTTTTTGAAAAATTATTTCATTGTGAATTCTGAATCTGCACTTTTCAAGATTTCTCTTATATTATTATTTTACTATTTAATATTAGCAAAATTAATTTGTGAAGTACTGTCGATTCAAATTTTTCAAAATGATTTAAATGATTATTCAAGGTATATGGATTAAATTTTCCTTTCTTTTTTTATTTTAATAGATCTTAAATAGAAATTATGTGTCGTGTATTATCTGGTTAGTTGTATTTTTATTAATTTCACTCTTATTCCTTTATTTTCCTTAATATGTTTTTTGTGTTGGATTATCTTATTCACTTCATTAACTTAAAACTGTCATTAAATTGAGTATGCTAAAAATTCTTCCTTAAAGAAAGAATTGGTGTTTATTGTGAAATAGGAATGAGAAGTCTAATTAAATAGTCTTTGAACTTGCAACATTGTAAAAATATGCTGTGCAGTTAAAAATATACTTTTTTGGAACTTATGATCAATGTGAAAAACTGATTAGAACTGTCATATATTAGGCTTAAAATTAGATATTTGACTCATTATAATTTAATTGGATTATTTTGTTTGTTGTGGGAAATGTTTAAATGTGGTTGGGAAAGCAAAACATCATTCATAGGTTCTTTAGATGCATTTACCTAGATTGAGGAACAGAAGCTTACAAATTGTTCTTGAATATTTTCTTTAATTATTATTTATCATTATTTGATTTTTTAAAGAATGAAACCAATAAACAGATAATGATTTTAATATTTAATAATTTTTCATAAGTATTATTGCCAGTATGTAATTAGGACAATTTCAAATATATTAATTGTTTAATAAAATGAAAAGTTCAGCTAATAATATTATCCAAGATTGAAATATTTTGTTATGCTTATTATTTTATTTATAAATTACTGAATTTCACCCTTTTTTATAGTAAAATGATCATTTTTGAATAAAATGTCATTTGCTTTTGTTGTAGAAATAAAGGTTAATGTAAGTTTTACCATTTCCAGTTTAAAATTCATTTGCCTTATCTATTCTGGTGTTACACATACCTTTTCAAAAATTGAATTTTTACTTTGAACTTGTAATATCATATACTGAATTTTTATTTTACGAGTTGTATTTTATTAGAGAATGTGAATTCTGCTGAATTATAAAAGTGTGCTCATTAAATAACACCTTAAATTCTGCTACTTATCTTTAATATAATAGCTAGTAAATATATCAGAATAGTACTTTTTGATTTTTAAAATAAGAATGGATATTGAAAATTTAATATTTTTTATAACAGCAATTGCATTCTATTGATTTCTTCAATGCATTGTTATTCTAATCTTTATACTTTTACTTTTCAAAGTGATAGAATAACATATAAAAATTTAGAAGCCTAGCATATATATAGCACTTAAAAGTAACCTGTAATTATGCTAGAGAGTTAAATATTTTAAAACTTTTTATTTTAATTTTACCTTTTGTATTTATTTTTCATTAATCATTTTTGTATTTATGATTGAGATTCAAAGAAATAATTACAACTTCTTTTATACATTTAATTTGATTTTAAAAATGTCATAATAAAATTTTCTGATCTCATCATTATTTATAACATATAAGCATGCAATATATATATATATATATATATATATATATATATATATATATATATATATTCAGTTAATTTATTATCCATTTTTTTGAAAGAATTAAAACAAAGTAAATTTGCCTCATATTCTTTATTTAGAGCTGTACAAATAGTCTTAGTTAAAAAACAATCAATCTCATGTAATTTATGACCTTTAGTACAACATTAATCATTGTTACAAATTATTTACTATTTAGCAGAGGAAAAAATGTGACATATTTAATATAAATAATATGTTTTAGTTTAGTTGAAAATGTACTTAAATATAAATTCTTTGTTATTACTGAGTGCCTACAAAGGTTGTATTTGCAAAGCTATTTTCGTCATTAATAAGTACTTATTGTTAGATTTTCATAATAAATACTTTTATTGCCATTATTATATCATTAGCTGCTGTACACACAAGTTTAAAAGGCCAGTGAACATTAATTTTTATCACAATTTTGTTTCAGTTTATAATTTTATTTGTTAAATTTGTATCCTGAGAATTTTTTTTTTAAAGATATATTTATGAGCAAACTAAGCAAACAGACATGTTCTCTGAAGAGAGTAATGGTAGGTAAAACAAAATATCCTTTTATATATTCAAGAAGGGAATCATAGAAAGTTGCTGAATTTGAAATTCTTGTGATGTTTAATAGGGCTAGATTGATATCAGGCATTGAAAGTTACGATGATAATATTATAAGTAGTTAGAAAAAATTAAAAGAAAAAAAATTCAAGCTTTAGAAGTTAGCAAAATCTAATTTATATCATGAACATTTGCATAATATACAAACATACATATTGCAACTTCAAAATAATATTAAATTCATCTAATTAGTTATATCTTGGAAGTAGAATGAAATATGTACTTTTTTTTTATTTTTAAAGTTTGATAGTGATAATATAAATTAATGTAAAAAAATTACATTTATTTTATTCAAGCTATCAAAAAATTCAAACCAAATTATGCATGATTTTTTAAAATCATTTTTATTTCAGAATGTTTAATTTCGTTAATGACATTCAATTTCATGGAGCTAAATAATAAAAAAAAAGACTACACTAGTTACCATTTCTTATTTACATGTATATACAAATAAATATGAATATATATTTGATCTTAGAATGCAATTTTTTATTACATTTATTACAAAACTAATCTGACATATAAGGTTGATTTCAAAGTAAATCATTAAAGTCTTTCATCTTTACAAAAATATTTTTTTAAAACAAAACAAATCAACATAATAGTATTATTATTCTCATTTGTAGACAGTCTTTTTTGGTAAAATAATACTTATAAAGATATAGTGATGTCAGAAAAGATGGTTCTTTCTTTACTTTGAGTACCAATTTCTGCCATGATATCTGAAACAAGCTGTGAAAATAAAAAAAATCAATTTTTCAAATCTCAATGTACAGGGTGTCCAAAAAGTTCCCGTACTGATGATTTATGAATTTATTTTACAAAAACAATAGGTTTAAAAAGAATTATTTTTATGCCAATGATAAAAAGTACTTTCAACATAACTATTCTTGTATCCTTTGGGTAATTGCGATTTTCAAATCATCTATTTTTTGAGGATCACCTTCATAAATTTTGTCCTTTAAATATCCCCACAGAAAAAAGTCCGGGATTGTCAGTTCAGGGGATCGAGGTGGCCATTGATTTTTTGAGATAAGTCGATCGCCGAAAAAAGCTTCAAGCATGTCCAAGGTTTCATTACTCGTATGGCAAAATTTAATATACTTGAAAAAAAATCATGGAAAATGATTTTTTAAATGTAGAGTACGGGAACTTTTTGGACACCTGGTATAACAAAATAAATAAATAACAACTGTAACTTATACATTCTACTTATATGTAACCTATATATTAAAAACATTTCAATTAATTTTATTATTTTTAGGTACTAATAAATACAACAACTGCTATGAAATTTAATTTATGTTTAAATAAAAAAAATTCTCTGAAATATCAATAAGCATAATACATAGTTTATAATGCCTTGTCTAAATTTAAAACATTTTTTGGAAATGAGAATTTTTAAGGCATAACAATGATTTTAAAATGGTATGTTTATACATAAAATTTGTCTTTCTATCAAATTTATCTTTAACCTTTAGTGAAATTATGAAATTTTATCATAATTTTTACACAACCTCTTTATAGTTAATATAGATTTACATAACATGCTATACAAGAACCCACTCTTCACAAAAGAATGAAGACCCAATTGTAAATAGGAGGGGAAATTTTTTTTTATTTTCATTTGGCTTGACTTTAGATTTCAACAAGTATAGGATTTCAGAATTAAACTTTAAAAAAATTAGTTAGAAAAACTCAATGTCCTTATTATTATGCATTACCAGAAAGGATAAATTAAGTAATACTTAAAAATTAATTTTAATTATTAATATACTTTTAAAAGTATATATTATTAAATATACTTTTAAAAAGCAAATTCTCATTTATACATACATACACAAATGCAAGTTTTCATTATTTTTAAATTTAAATAGTTCAACACTTTATTGCCCTTTACTTCCTTTGAATTCTTAAATTTTCAATTAACATTCTGTAAATGTTTTTAATGTTAAAATTTGAATTATATAAATTTGTAAAGTTAAAATTAATTATATTATAGAAATGCAGATTTATCAGCAGAATTTTTCTACATGAGAAAATTTTGCCAATGAAAACAAAGCTTAAATATTTAATGATAAACATTAGATAGAAAGCTTATTCACAAGAAACAGAAAACTTATTTAAATTTGAAACTTTTCATATCATGCCAAAAATAGATTACTAATTTCAAGATTACATTATTTTTTATTCAGTTCCTAAAATGTAGAAGGAATAAAAAGATAATTCCTTATAAATCATTGATATCAATTATACTTTTAGAAAGAGAATTTGCAAGGTATGCCGGAAATTAATATAAATAATTATAATTTGATTCAAAAATTTTAAATTGATATAAAGTATACACAAGTTGCATTAGTAATATGATGGTCCTGCCACGTATTCAGAAAAAAAAAAAAAAAAAAAAAAAAAAAAAAAAACACTTAACAAAACATATTATAAGTGATTGAATTCAGTTTTGATTCTAATCAAATATCAAAATATTTTGCATTTTTTTCTAATAAAAAGGGCAGATTTTGATTATATTGCTAGGAAATTATTAGCTGGCAATTAATGTGGAATGGAAAATCAAAGGAAAATTGACAAAGTGAAATAAAAAATTTAATTGTTTTCAACTTTCTAACAAATTTTTAATTTTGTCTCATTAAAGCAATGTCAAGAGAATCCAGGTGATTAAATAGGAAGGCTATTGGCGTTCTGGATAAAAACTCAATAAAGCTGTATTATAAAACTGAAAATTGCAGCATGGTTTAAGTTTAAAAATAAATATATTCCCATTTTGCTAGTAACATTTATATAATTATTATATTATAAAAACTATGAATATAAATGGAGAGTTAGAAGGTTGTGAAATTATCCCTCTATCTAAGGTAACAATATGTTTAGGATGATACTGTGTTTCAGTATTACATTTTTATTACTTAAATATAAGAGTTGCCCAAATAAAAAGTGCACAAGTTGAATGGAAAGAATATCTTCATATTGAAATCAAAAGAAATTGTCACAGGCATTATAAAACAAGCCTCCATTTTTTAGGTAGCAGGTCTATGCCTTTTCTGTAGAAAGATAGTGATTGAGGAAGTCCTGCCAAGCTTCCTTCATTTTCTCATCCCATTAGAAATGTGTCCGCTGTAATGCTCTCTTAAGCAGCTCAAGATGTTACAGGTGAGAAATCTAGACTATTGGATTCCAATAATTCCCCCAACAGAATTTTTTAAAGTTCATATGGTTTACAAGGAAGGTTATGTGTGTGGGGGGGCATTGTCATGGAGAAGGATCACTTATTGTGCAAGAAGGCCCAACCTTTTGCTTTATATTGCTTTCTTTAGTTTTGTCAGAACACTGCTGCATTGTGTAGAATTGATAAGAGAAAGATTGGAGCTGGAAATCAATCAAGAGTTATCCATAGCAATCCAAGAAACAGAAATTGTACTAATACAGTATTCTTATCTGGACACTTTCATATATAACTTGGCTATACTTTTGATGAATTTCTTCTACAAAGAACAGCTTTCACTGTTGAACACTGTATGCAGTACACACCTCCTACTGCCCTATATATCCTAGTTCAGTGATTTAGTTATTCAGATGCAATCAAAATGTCTACTTTTCATCTGGGTAACTGTAATATATTCTAAAATTTTCTTGCTATATCGGAGAAAAACATGAAATATAGAATTCAAATAAGGGAAGCAATGTATACTTACTTGTTTAGCCTCATTCTTACTAACATCTCCTCGAACTAGAATAAGAGAGACTAACTGCTCAAGGGTTACATCTGGATAATGTCTAATTACCCCCTACAAGATATAAGAGGCTCAAATTAATTTGAATATTAAAAAATGTAATAAATACATATTAATGGTTTCCATCACAGTTTTATGTGCTTTATGTTGAAGCAGAAGCAAAATAAATAACATGCATATAAAAATGTATTTCTAAAATAATTTCTTTACAGAAAAATAGTACTCATTTTTTAAATACTTAATATTAGTTAAAATACTTACAGAAATTTCTAAAGATAGCATACTGACATCCTTCAATTTAATGACTTCAGCTATTAGAGGCACAGCTTCAAAAGGCGATGTTTGCTGAAAAACATTTATACATGTGAAGATCAAACTCTTTTAAAATTATTTTAATGGAATTCTTGATTGAGTATATAAGATAAGACATTTAAAATGATTAGTTATTTATGTTTCCAAAGAAAATAAAATTATAAAACGGAAAAAAAATTAATTTCTATAAAACTGTACTATTTAAATCTTTATCAAGATTATGAAAAACTTGACCAATACAGACTAAATTTTGAATGTTTATTTATTTTTTATCATGACCTATTTTAAATTATAAAAGTAAGTTTACAAGTCCTATCATATTTTAACGCATTAGTTTTTTTTAAAAATTTTTTGCATTAATTTTTTGAAATCTGGATAATGCCTTTAGTTAACTTTAAAAAAAAAAAGTAAATACACTTTTTCAAAAGTCATGTGTAAAATGCAAAAAGTATCCAAACAACCTAGTATTACAATTACATTGTAAAATTTACTGTTTTGTTTATTTTACAGTAAAAAGTATTTTGCATTCTTTTTTTTTTGGATAAATGAAAAAATAAAAAAATAAAATGGTATATTAGGTACAGTATAATACATAAATTGTTGAAACATCCAGTTCTGAAGAAAAAGGTCAAATAATCTGACTGATAAAAAGATCCATGAATGTTATTGACTTCCATGATTAACTTACCCTAATAACTTTTATATGATTTCTTCCAAATAACATTTTAGCTCACTCATTCTTAATGTTATTGGCTTCCATGATTAACTTTCCCTAATGACTTTTATATGATTTGTTCCAAATAACATTTTAGCCCACTCATTCTTAATGTTATTGGCTTCCATGATTAGCTTTCCCTAATGACTTTTTATATGATTTGTTCCAAATAACATTTTAGCCCACTCATTCTTAATCATTCTTTATTAAACATTTTAAGTTATAAAACTTGATGATTTGATAAAGACATTTTACAAGTATACACATTGTGAAAAATATTGTATCCAATATCACTGTTAACAGTTTTCTGTTTTTACAATAATAATAAAAATATAGATGAATATTTTAGTAGCTTGATTAAAAGAAAATCTAGGTCACTAAGATTCAGATTATAGAGATTGTACAAAAAGATCCTCAAACATTTTATGAAATGCAGTTTATTCATGACTTAAAAAGTATAGAATGATATGGCATTTTAAAGATATATGTTTGATATAAGAATAGTAAGAATTTGAAAGTTTAATAAAATCATTTTTCTTCTGATTAATTAATTCAAAACATAATACATAGTAAAAAAAAATGTTCTTATTAAAATATACATACAGATGTTTGAATTGGACTGTATTTCTTTAAAATATTTTCCAGAGTGATTTTTCCATCATAGTAGGATCTTTTTTTCACAATCGAATTCAGCTATAGTATAATAAAGAGAAATAATATTTAATATCTAAGAAGTAAAATTAATTTATATCAAAATGGGGATTTGGGGGAAAGTACAAAAATTGTTGAATAGAAAATAATATTTTTTTCTCCATCTTCTTATATCTTATTATTTGAAATGTAAAATATTAATACAATAAGGACACAGGACGATTTAGTAGAGATTTTACTCTGATAAAAAATATATCAACTATACTAAAGAGGAAAAGTAGTATAAATATTACTTACTATTAAAAGACTTATAAAATTGCAAAAGAATACTTTTTTATAAGAATTTTACACTGCTTGCAAATTAAAAAGAATGGTCCTTTTTAATGACATTAATATAAAAATAATACAAATTTTGAAATTTAAAACAAAAGCTTTACTTAATTTTTTTTTAAATAGTAGATTATTTTCCTGAAATTCAGATTGCACTTAGTGTTTTATTAAATATTTGACATTCTTTCATAATTATAAACTAAGGATGAAGGATTCTATTTAATATCCACATACATCCTAAGACAATAAAAAACAAACTAACTTAATTCCATAAAATTTAGAAATATAAATTAGACACATATGTGTGTAACAATACTATGATGTCTAACGCTGGTTTCTATTAGAAAGGTTCATGTATAAAATAAGCAATATGTATGAAAGAATATTAAAATAGCACAAATTCCCTGTGACAGTCTGTAGCTTAAAAAATAATTTTGATGGAATTCTAATAAAATTAGCCTTAAGAAATTTAAATACATTTAGCATCTAAGACTGAACAGAAAACTTTTTCATAAAAAAATTTAATGTACCTATATATAATTCTCCTATCCTGAGAATAGTCATCAAAAAACGAAGTCACTGATAGTTTTTAAAATTTTCACATCGCTTACAAGTGAAAAATAAGTTCAATAAATTACACTTCTCTTCTTAATCTTATATTAACAAATTTAAAAAATGATAACATTTATAAATAATTAGGAAAAAATTATCTAAATTTATATTACTCTTTTATTGAAAGGAGCTCTTTGAAACAATTGCTGAAGGATCTTTCCTTCCTCACACATTTTTTCTGCTGCTTGCTTGCGTTCCTCGTAACTTTTGAAACTCATCCTCCTATAATAAGAACAATGAAAAAATAACTAAAATGGAATAATAATAGTAAGAAAAGTAATAAGTAGAGGATTTGATATAAAGGATGATGTATACATTGACCATATATGTAATAATCAGTCTGTTGCAATGACTACACATTAAGAAAAAATAAGATTAAAATGAAATCTGTTATGCATATTTCAGAGTATCATGTCAGAACATAATTTCTTGAACAGCCAAGTACCACGTGCTTGTGCAAGTTAAATTATATTTTTACTCATTTTAATTGTTTCATTGAATTAATCACTTTAGAATTGCAAATGATCAAAAAAACTTTGTCTCACATTTATTGTTAAAAAAATATCACATTTCCTATTTATTCCATTTCATATAATCACCTGCTCAAAATGACATTTTTCTAGGTTTTATTTGCTGTAGTAATTAACTTATTTGTTTTAATCAGAGCTTTTGTAAATGCGATGGTAACACATTATTAAAAGCTGATTTTTTGAGATGCTCGTGCAGATAATAAAATTTTAATTCTTCGCCTACATATTTTTGTTCATTATTTTTCACCTACTGATTTTTGTTGATGCCAAAAATCTAATATCAAAAAGAATATAATGTTCTGACATGATAAAAAGCTCCTTATTATTGTTCCTTATGGCACTTGTCAGAGACAAGCCCACCAACAAAGTCAGTGATTTTAAGCCGAAATTTTGGCATCTCTTGTTTCAGTAGCACCATCTAGGGTCAAGAGGGTGATTTAGCTACTCATGTTTTACAACACTTTTCATTCATTGAGCCACAGAATGTAATTTAGACCTCAATAAGAGAACAATCACATCTGAACCAGTACCCTCAGTTTTATTGCCTCAACTTGAAGGACTTAGTGACCACAACAGATTTATATGTGCACTAGGCCACTTATATGAGGAGATTCATCTTTTGAAGGGATTTGAACTCATTACCCAAGAGATGCAAGTCCAAGACCCTACCAACCAGAATATCTCAACAACAACAACAAAAAAAAAACTTAAAAAAAATTTATTATGTTGTAAAATCTGCTGTTTCCGGTTATCATTATTTCCTTTTCATGCATTCCAATGGCTAGATAGCTCAGCATGAAGGTTTTATTCAGATCAATCAAAATGATCACACTGATTCGTTGAAAAAAAACCTTTATGAAAAAATTATGATATCTGGTTAGATGTTGATATAAATTGGGCGACAAGTAAAATAAGACAGAAGGGATAATTTATTACGCATGGATAAATTGAAAGAAATGAGGACAATGTACAATGTAATGAGAGGAATCATATGAAAAACTACAATCAGCCTGCAAAAACCTTCAAGCCTTTTTTTAAGTTCAAAAAGTTTAGTCTAATACTGTGTTGAATCTTTTTTTTTAACATTATTCATATGAAATGTTTATCCAAAGGATGCACAATAACTCAATGTCCGTGGTTAACTTATTTTTCTGTTTCTACTTAAACTAAACAAATACTACAAATGATAACCTTTTTCTTTTGTATGCTTGTTTACTTAAAGGGTTGAGTTATTTTAAAAACCTTTGAATCTATTGATTATGTGGATGTAATAATCACTTTAGCTTGGATCCAAACTGAGCACAGCATGCAAAACTTAGAGTATAATCATATTATTTCATAATTCAGTTATTCAACTGATAATATTCTTTCAATTGAGAATTACTCTACATAAAATATTCAACTAAGAAACAATCTTTCTGCACAATTAAAATTGTTTAAGTTGTATTTATTTAGAAAATAAAACTTTTAATTAGAATCTTTTGAAAAGAAGAGATACAGGATTTAGATTAGTTTTTAATCAAGCCCAGGATATTCTAGGAAAGAACAAACAGATAGCATTTAATTAAAAAAAAAGAACTATGATATTAAAAGTTAGTTTTTTAAAAAATATTAAAATCTGGAAGAAAACAATTCAGAAAAATAACTTAACATTCCTATTTTTCTTCGAGTAATTTCCAATAAAACAAGAGATCTGTCTGCTAGAAACTTTCAAGTACATTTTAAAATCAAATTATTTGTTTCCTGTTACTTAAAACTGTGAGTCTTCAGCTAAGTGGTAAAATACTTTATTTGAAAAAAAGTGAACACATTAAGGATTCTAAAATAATCAATTAGTGGTTAGAAAAAGAAAGGTGAATGATTCTAAGAATAGGAAAGGAACTAAATTAAGAGTGACAATAATAATCCTATTTTCCATACTACTTCAAATATCAACAAAATTAATCTGAATCCTATTTGATTATTTTCTCACATAAATTTTAATTTAAAAGGTAAATAAACAGTAAAAATCAATAAGCTAATTTTGAAATAAAACTAACAAACTGTAAGATTGACAAGAAATGTTTTAAATTAAATCTCATTTTAAAAGTAAATATGTAAAAACTAATAATATTTTATATAATATTATATAATCTAATAATATATATATATATTTCTAAAGTAAGTTTCGGTTTAAAATTTAATTCTTTGAAAACATTTATTCATAATATTCATCAGTCACTCATAAAATAAATTTTTAAAAAGTATAATTAATTTGGCTGATTAGATAGAAAAAAAAAGTTAGCAGGAATATGACCACTACCACCACCAACAAAAGTTAAATAATAATTTTAAGAAAACTGAAAGACGGCATTTAAAAAAATTTAAAATGGATTGTAAAGACAAAAGTTGAAAAATATTTGAGTTGTTTACTCACATAATAATAATAATAAATGATAGATTACAAAAAATAATAAATTTAATCATCATTTAAAAAATAAATGATGAATGTATATACATTTCATACATTAGTTATATTTCATTATTTATTTTCAAACATTAGTACATTTTCATAATATAGGTTAAGTTTTTTGAAAAACTTTAAACGTGGAAATAGACTATACTTTTGTAAAACTGCATATATATAGTTGACTGCAATCCAGTTCATGACATCCGAGATCAAAAGATTAAAATTTTCGGGGAGAAGATGAGTGTAATCACTTCCATAGTCTTCTAAAGTAGCATGTATAGTATCCACAATTTGATTGCCAGAGAGAAACCTGAAATTATGATAAGGAAATGAAATAAAAATGAGCTTTTTGATAACATAATCATAACTGTATTGAGACTTGCAAACAATATTAGCAAGACTGTCCCAACAGATTTAATTTCTTAAAAATAATCTCTTTTGTTGTTGTTGTTGTTACTTATAGCACTTGCCATGAACAAGCCCCGCTGATACACCAGCAGATTTTAAGCTGGAAATATACATCTCTTGTTTTACAAGTAGCGCCATCTAGGGCCATGAGTACGACTTAGCTACACAAACGTCACAACCCTTTTTAGGGGGCGGACAACATTCACACAAATTCATTCATTCATTCACAGAACGTAATTTAGACCTGGAACAGAGAACGATCACCTCTGACCCAGTACCCTGCAGTGATATTACTCTCGATATGGAGGACTTTGCAACCACGAACAGATTTAACGAGCGCCAATCGCCACACACTCGGGGATTCTTTTGGCCGGTGAGCTTCGAACCCGTAACCTAAAGGAGTACAAGTCCAACGCTTTACCAACCAGGCTATCCCAGCCTATAATCTCTTTTAATACCTATTTTCAAATAGAATTTTATGAATATATAATCTTAGTTACTTTTAACAATAGTCAAAAGCAATAGTTTTTGAAAAAAATAAATGGAAAAATTTGGAAATATTAAAATTTTAATTCCTTAATTAAGGGGACATTTTTATGCATTTTACGTGAATGTACTTGCGAATGAAAACAAAGGTAACATGTTTTAAATTTTAAAAGGCACCAAGGTAATTTTTTGACAGTTCTCAATTAGTTCAGATCATTTTTGAGAGTAACGTAATTACATAAATTTGCAGGAAATAACCTGAATTAAACTTCATTTTTTCATGAATCTGCAATGTAAGAAAAACCTTACAAATACAATTTCATGGGTTAATTTCTCTATTTTCAAATTTTGACCTAAATAATACATTTTAAAATATATATCATTCCATTTTAACAACCGTTTCGAGAGAAAATTGATTTATTTTGAGTGTAATTTTCAGGTTATTATTTTAATTAGTTAATTTATTTTATGGAGGGAAAACTTTGAAATTTGCATATTAAAACTAAACATTCAACAGTGGTTGAAAACTGAATGGGAAAATATTCCTAAATATTATTTAAAAAAATAACTGAATTGATATTTTTGTTCTTATTTTTCCCTCTTTCTTCACAGAAGAATTTAATACATTTTTTTGTAAGTTTTATATGATTTCAGAATTTATTATAGTCGAAGTTATATAAAAAAATCAAGATTTTATTTGTATTTAAAATCTTTGCAAGTTTTCAATTAATATTTTTGAATGACACATTTAATCTAAAAACAAATTTGCCAGAGAAAATGAGTATGGCATAGGTATACTCCGTCCAGGGCGAAGCCATTCGGATATAACGATGAGCTGCCGCAAAGCAACCCCCACTGAGCACGGAAACGCAGGTTAATCAGCTTAATTTTCATAAAACAATTCAAAGAACCAGATTGGAAAGATATATGAATTTAGATTCTCAAAAAATTGTCAACTCGTCTCAAAGTATAGTAATTATCAAGCATTTCAACAGCTATTAGTGGAACATAAAAATGTAAAAAATGTTATTTAAGAAAATGCTGTTAAAAAGAAAAAGGTATAAACATTTCAACAGATATAAGAGGAGCATTAAAATGTAAACAACGTTAACAAAGAAAATACTGTAAAAAAGAAAAAGTATAAAACAATTATATACAAAGGAAGCTCTTGGTAACCCAAAAGCAAATAACATATATACAAAATAAAGTTTCCAAATACAATATAGACTTAAGAAAAGAAAAGTCAAAGCAAAAAGTAATTTCAATCGTAGTCCACGGATTCCAACTGCATAAGATTATTGATAATTTCAGAAGCACTTGCACTAAAGAGAGGAAATTTTAATAGCAATTTGATATCCCAATTTCTCCAGCCTAATTCCCATGTTGAGCGGGTGCTTTCCCATAAATCACATTCCTGTATAATATGTTGAGTGGTTCTAGAAGATTTGCCGCATCTGCACTTATCAGATTTTCCAAATAACCTAGCTTGGTGAGCATTAAAAACCCCATGACCAGTTATGATTTGGTTTATGAAAAAGTTACCATATAGTCTTTTAAGATGCACTGTTTGAATAAATTTTTTAGTCCAAACACCTTTATTGGAGGCTTCCCAACGAACCTGCCACTTTTCAATTATTTTTTTATTTATTTCAGTTCGCAATTGAGTTGCAGTTTGACTGAAAGAATAACCAATAGTCTCTTTTTTAGTTGCTTCTTTTGCATAAAAATCTGCTCTCTCATTACCCTCAATCCCTATATGTGCTTTTACTCAAAGAGAAAATGAGTATGTACTATTTAAGCCCAGAAATTCAATGCATATTAAATTAAAAACTCTGATTAATATTCCTCAATACATATATTTATCACTCCACAATATTCTCAAAAAGTCAGGGTTTAAAAATAAATAATAATAAAAAAAAACTATTTTGATTTTTTAAAGAAAAGTTGGAAGTGGCAGATCAAGCCATGATGTAAAAAATTACATAGATATTTTTCAACACTCTCGGCTCAATTTAATAAATACACTGAAATGATAATAGTCATGGGATGACTGTAAATATCGTGTCGGTCCTCCTTTTACCCGGCGAAGTGCAACAACTCGAAGTGTCATGGAGTCCACAAGTCGTTGGAAGTTCTCTGCAGGAATATTGAGCCACGCTGTCTGTATAGACGTCCATAACTGTGAAAGTGTGGATGGTGCAGGAGTTTGGGCACGAACGGACCTTTCGATGATGTCCGCTAAATGCTCGATGGGATTCATATCGGGCGATCTAGGTGGCCAGATCATGCACTCGAATTGTCCGGAATGTTCTTCAAACCAATCGCGAACAGTTTTGGCCCGGTGACATGGCGCATTGTCATCCATAAAAATCCCAACGTTGTGTGGGTAGGTGAAGTCCATGAATGGCTGCAAGTGATCTGCAAGCTGCTAGACCTAACCATTTCCAGTCAATGATCGGTTCAGTTGCACCAGAAGACCGAGTCCATGCCATGTAAAAACAGCCCACACCATTATGCAGCCACCACCAGCTTGAACAGTGCCTTGCTGACAGTTTGGGACCATGGCTTCGTACCATCAGCTCATAACAACTGAAATCGTGACTCATCTGACCACGCCACGGTTTTCCACTAGTCTAGGGACCAGTCGATATGCTCACGAGCCCTGGAGAGTCGCTGCAGGCGATGTCGTACTGTCAGTAAAGGCACTTGAGTCGGTCTTCTGCTGTCATAGCCCAAGGAAGACAAATTTCGCCGCACAGTCCTATCGGACACGTCTCTTGTACGTCCCACACTGATTCCTGCAGTTATTTGACGAAGTGTTGTGTGTCTATTGACATTGTCCATTATACACAGATGTCGTCAAGTGCAGGTGGTCGCCCACTGCGCTGTCCATGATGGGATGGGATGCCTGAAATTTCATACTCTCGGCACACTCTTGATACTGTGGATCTCGGAATGTTGAATTCACTAACGATATCCGCAATGGAATGACCCATGCGTCTAGCTCCAACTCACATTCCACGTTCAAAGTCTGTTAATTCTCGTCGTGCCGCCATAAATCACGAAAAACCTGTTCACATGAATAACTTGAACACAAATGAAAGCTCTGGAAAACGAACTGCGCATTTGTACTTTTTCGCTGCGATACTACTGCCATCTGTATATTTGAATATTGCTATCCCATGACTTTTGTCACTTCAGTGTACATGTTTATAACAAGCAATTTGCAAACAGAAAAAAAAAGACAAATAAAAACTGATGTCAGAATACTTACCAAGTTCGTGTCATCACTTCATTTAAATTACTGCTGAGATCCATGAATAATTCTTCTCGTAAGCACTTGAGACTGCAATAGAACTTAGAATCACTCACTTTATCAGTTCACTTAAAAAAGTTTTTTTTCTTTTCTTTAAGAGAAGGAAAATGCAAAAAGATTTAAAAAAATACTTACACAAGTAAAATTAATTTGAGGAAAGCTTCAATAGTGTTACAGAATGTTATCTCGGCATTCTTGGATATAGCAGTTAGATCTTTACTATATCGTATTCTCAGTTTATCAGCAAATTCACAAAATTGGAGACAATTATTAGCAGTTGCAATCTGATATATTAGAAACAAATAATAAGTTTAGATAATTATTTAAAAAAATTCTTATAATAAAAAGATGACAAAAAGATATTTGTACAAGGACATGTAAAAGTAATAGCATTGACTTTAAAACAATAATAAAGTGTGAGAAAAAAAAAAAAAAACCTCAGTAGAGTTGTTTGCTATCAATATTCTCTTTTATCTCCAACTATTTGAAAGGAAAATTCAACCCAAGACATTCTTGTTTTCAGTCAAGTTTTTATTCAACATTTCACAAACTTTACATGCAATTTTAATTTAAAAAAGTCTTAAAAAAAGCAAAAACAATAATAATTTATTTATTATTTAAAACAGTTTCATTTACTTTGAAATTCTATGAATACTTATTGAAACTCGGAAAAATTTAGAATAATAAAAGTCAATTACTTTAAAAATATTTTAAAAGTGAAATGTGTGAAAAAAATTATTAAAAAATATATTTAAACTCCAAGACATATGTGCAATTTAATTATTAAAAATGACAAAAAGAATAAATCAAATATGCACTGTTTTGAGTAGAATGATCTTGCAATTATTTATCAGTAAGCATTATAAAGGAGGATCATAATGAATTTTAATATTATCCTGAATATCCTACACTATCATATATACACAATGAGCAAATAAATAAGTACATTATCAATTTATTTACATACTGGCATAAAGCACCATGGAATTTTCTGATCATCAAGTTTTTATGAGAAATAAATTCTATTGGTAGAACCTAATATTTTGATGGACAATAGTTTGAGCTATTTGAAATTGCGAAATAGTTTTCATAGTTAAAAAGAAGTTCAGTATTAGCAATGAAACCTATTTATTAAGCAATCAGTTGAAATGTCCATTAAATGGAATCAACACAAGAAAAATATTCCCATCCGACTTCCTAGCGAAAGGGTAACACGTCTTTCTTGTGATCTGGGAGTTCTGGGTTCAGAAATGGTTGTTCTATCTGTAGAGTGTGTGAATGTGCCCTCCACCTTGTAAAAAGGGGTAGTGCAAGGCATGTGCCTAAGCCGTACTCTTGGCTCTAGTTGACGCTACTGAAAAACAAGAGACACTCAATCGGCTTAAAATTACTGACGGCTGTCAGAGCGCTTGTCCCTGGTAAGGCTCATTAGTAGTAACAACAACATATTCCCATGTCTACTTTTCACTTGCTATTTCTTCAAAAGTATAAGTAACTTACATTTAAAAGCAAAGATTAGTTACTATTATAATTAATTACTTTTTTTCAGCATCATGAAGAGAAATAAAACCCATTTCAGATTAAAGAATGAACAGAACAACAACAAAAAACAAGGTCTGTTCTAAGAAATAAAATTACTTTGGTTTCATTAAAAAATAATAAAATTACATTGATTATATTAATTACATTTCAATGTAATATCTTAACAGTCACAGATTACAAGGAGGAGGAACAAAAGGCTAAGATGATAAACAATCCTTCAGAATTAGCAAAATACAAATTAGGTAGCATAAGAATACCTATCATAAATCTTTGCGATGAGAAGATATGCCTCCTTAATGTATAGCAACAATATATAATAAGGAATAAATCTCTCATTAACAGAGGGAAAAAAAGGACATAAACAGCTAAATGGAATGGATTCGAAGCTATTATAAATGATTTATCAAAAGCATTTGTAAGCAGGATCAATTTTATTTAATGGAAAATAAAGAGATTGTTTCCTATACCTAATTAATAATTTATTATATATTAAGTACACAACACAATAATATTAAATTTATTATATACTAGCCGTCTTAGGCAACCAGTCAGTTTGCCATTATTAATGCGGTTCCCCAGTATTAATGCTCGCTAAAATTTTCATATAATATTTTATGTAGCTGTGTCTCATAACAGATTTTTCACCAAAATATACTTAAACCAAACAAATTTTGATAATCATATAATTCATTTATAGTATTATTTTCATCAGATGTTCTGTTCATTGAACTACTCATCTTTCTCTTTCTATCGGAGCAATGATTGTCCCGGTATTGATATTTTACTTAATTGGTGGAGGGAAAGGTCTAAAATTATATGTTTTTATAGAATAATGAGATTCAAATTTTCATAAATGTAAACACACTAAATAAATAAAGACACAATTGGTTTTCAAGAGATGCGAAAGCTTAAAAACAGCTTGGAAAAAGCCACACACAGAGGAAATAATGGTGACACACCCACACCCTTCTTTTCTTTTTCTATCCTGTTTTTTTTTCAATACTTTTCATTCTACAAACCCTTTTTTTCCTTTATTATTCTTTTTTCTTCCCTGCCCAGAATTTATTTTGAGAAGGCATAGATTAAATATTCATACAAACTAATAATAAAAGCAACTATTTTCTTTCTTTTTAAAACATTTTGTTATCTATAAATGAAAACCAACCGACTTCCCATATTTCTTTCTAAACAAATCATAATTTATTACTTCCCACTATCCCACTCAGTTGATGTGTGGGGGAAGGAAATGAAGATATTTGGCGGGAAAGTAAGAAACGTGTCGTTTTAATTATTTTCCTCACAGTTTTTTCATTTTTTCTCTCCATAAGACCCATCCTGGTGTCTTAACGAAAATATTTTTTAAAAAGTTAGCCGAATCAGCCCAGCCATTCTCTAGTTTTGCGCTTAGCAGTACATTTCGAGATCCATTTTTATTAATATAGATTAATAGCACAATAATATTAAGTGATATACCATATAAGAAGTAAAGTATTTCACAATGCTCCTGTCTTCAAAGTGTTTGTTTCTGTACATCATAATGGCTTCTGCATTGAAGAAAAGAAAAATATTAGCAATGAAATAACATTTAATTTCATATTTGACATCAATTACAATTTTAGAAATAAATTACAAACCTTCATAAAAACGTGTAAACTCCAAAACTTCTTCAAAACTCAACTGCATCATACTATTGACTAATGGTTTGTCAACTGTTTGAGCTACTTGCAACTAAAAGATAATTTTGATAATAATAACAAAAAAGAAGTTCAATATTAACAAAAGAATATTTTTACTAAGTAGTTTCAAGTTATATGTCTAAATGGAATCAACATAAAAATGAGAAAAAAGAATATTTCTGATATGAATAAGTTATTATTTGAGTATCAGAGCTCAATGATACTGAATGTAAAGAAATTAGATAAAGTCATCTACACAAAAAATTTATATTGCATCTAAACGAATTTTAAAAAACATCTAGCATTAACAAATATTTAACTTGTTAATGCTAGATGAACAAGTTAAATATTTGTTAATGCTAGATGCGCAATTAAGATTCATATTTAATCTTCTAATCAAAGTAATTGAAAGCAAGTGTAAAGTAAGTATTGTTAATTGTAAGCATAAGTTTTGTAAATTGTTAAGAAAATTAAGAAAAAAATAAGATTGAAATGAAATCTGCTATTTATATTTCAATGTATGATCTCAGAACATAATTTCTTGAATGGCCAAGCACCACGTGCTGGTGCAAGTTAAATTATATTTTTATTCATTTTAATTGTTTCATTGAATTATTAATTTTAGTATTGCAAAAAATCATAAAAAAACTTTGTCTTGCATTTATTTTTTTTAAAAAAAGTATCGTATTTTCCATTTATTTCATTTCATATAATCACATGCTCAAAATGGTTCTAGGTTCTATTTGCTGTAGTAATTAATTTTTTTTTAAATCAGAGCTCAAAATTTTCTAGGTTTTATTTGTTGTAGTAGTTAACTTATTTTTTAAAATCAAAGCTTTTATAGATGTGATGGCAACATATTATTAAAAGCTGATTTTTTTTGAGGTACTCGTGCATATAATAATATTTTTATTTTCGCCAACGGATTTTTGTTGACACCACAAACCTCATTCTGTTCTGACATGATAAAAAAAAAGTAATATAAAATATTTTATAACAAATCATTTAGATAGTTTATGTTCTCCACAATTTAACTAGATTTTATGTTAAATTGTAAGAATATTTCCTCATTTTGATTCAAATAAGAATCCATAAAATGATGCATTTGTTCTAAATAATTTTTGTACTAATTAATAGTACTTGTAAATGACTAACTTGATGTAAAAAAAATGAAAAATGTGTAGAACTGTTGAGCACAAGTTAATAGATGAGAACATTTTAAAACTTAATTAAAGAGTAATACATGCAGACAGAAAAATAAGTAAATGAAAAAAAAAATACAAATAAGAATAAATATTAAAGAATTTAAAGAAAAATAGCATTTTCACAATTTAGTTAAATAAAAAATACAATTTATAAAACTCAATTAAAATTATTTGATTTTTTTCACGTACATGCTGATCCAACATGTTATACATAATAAGGGGTAACTGTGTATGAAAATATCCACTTTCATCTTCATCAGGTCCTTCATGCTGATTCCAATCCTAAAATAAATAATAATTTTCAGTATATTTTGAGCATTACAGAGAAACTGCAATAAGATGAGAAAATAAAATACTTCATAAAATGTAATCTAAATTTATAAAAAACTTTATTATCCATAAAATTAAGTAACAGGATAATATTATAAATACTATCAACAAAATATAGAAATATATAGCATTGCAAGCTGTAACATAAATATTATTTGGATGAATGAGAAATCATTCATCCAAATAATAAAGTAACAAATTATAACACATCAGTTCATACAAATTATTATATTAAAATATATTAAATTTTTATCCATTTGTATAACTTTCTTATATTACTGTTTCAAATTTAATGAAATACAATAACATGCGACTAAAAATGATTATCAGACTTACTTTAACATCAGTAGAAAGAGCATTTTTCATCCAATCTTTGTAATTCTTCTTCACATTATACAAATATCTAATTTAAAGAGTCAAAAGTTTTTTAAAAATTCTATAAATCATAATATGCTTTAGGAAATAGTAAAAAAATTCATCTTAAATATTATGTTTCAAATAACAACTATAAACAGAATCTTGTAACTCTTATTACTTTTGGCAAATACTGGAATATATTTTCTAACATAAAGAATAAAGAAGGTTGGATAAAAATATTTCTTTGAATTAATTATAAAGAAAGAATCAAATATTGATTTAATATCCAAGAATAAAAAGCTGTGAAGTACAAATCAAGTGTATGAATCTTTCAGAATTTACTATATAAATGTGAAAGTGGAAGGATCTTATTCTAAAATAAAATTTTAATAAAATGAACAACAAAAACTTAATTATAAATAAATTTCTACAATTTGAATATCTTTTAATAGAAAAAAAAATTTAAATGTATTTATCTAATTACTCTGATCTTATGGCTTTAAGGTTTGATCAATGAGCTTTTAAAGAAGATGACTGCAAGTTTATTTATTTATTTTTTTTGTATTCAATTATCTCTGATATATTAACACTACTTTATCAATGGATGTTTAAAATATATATATATATATACGAATTATCTGCTTTTGAAAAGCACATGAAAATAAGGGGAAGAAAGTTTTTCTATCTAAAGGATTACATATAAAATATGTAACAATTTTTTTTTCAAATTAAATGAAGCTGCAAAAATGCCATTAAAATGTGATTAAATATAATTTTTATACATAAATTACCAAAATCTGTAAAACGAATAAGAAATGTTATGAAATTACACTGAATTAATAAATGAGTGTAATAAGATTAATAATTCTTTATAAAGATAGGACTAAAAAATATTTACTGATTAACAAGGCTTTGAATAACATTCTTTTCAAGTAAAGGAGACAATTTAGTAACATCTATATTGAGATCTGGATGACCAAGCATTTCAGCACTCCTAAAAAATAAATACAAAATAAATTACTTTTAAGACATCTATCAAAAGGTTAAAGAAATTTCTCTGTAATTTTTTTATAAAGAATACACGAATAGTTATCATTAGTTTCAATGAGTTTATATATATATATATATATATATATATATATATAAAACCTGGTTTAAAAATAAATTATATAAACAGTTAAAAATAATTTTATAAATACAATATTTCAAAAAGCACAATTCTGAGAAAACAGAATAATAAGAATAATAATAAATAAAAAAATTAACTACCCATATCCGCTAATCCAAGTCAAAAGACTTATATATTCATTATCTTCTAAACTGTTTCCAATCAGTTCTTGCAACTGTAATGAGAGCATACATTAATATATATATATATATATATATATATATATATATATATATATATATAAATTTCTTCTGTACATGTGTATGTGCTGAACTCCTAAACGGCTGGATTGATTTTGATGAAATTTTTTGTGTCTGTTCAAGGTGATTCAAGAATGGTTTAGATTCACAATTTGATCCACTACAAAATGTAGAATTTTAATTATTAATTAAAAACTAACTTTTTCACCAAAATAACTTCCTTCCCAAATTGCGAATGAGTAAGGGTTTAGGGTTGTTTTTTTCTAACACTGATGAGGTTAGGCTTAAGATGTTTCCAGCCGATTATTTCAAACAAATCTGTTTATTTTCATTGCTCTTATTGCCTTTAAAATTAAACATCATTAATTAATCGACTTTTCATTCTGAAGTACTTTTGAAATAAAATAAAACAGAATAAAGGAAATTAAAAATTTCTAATCTGCTTAGCATTGTGCAACTGATGTAGAAAATACATGCATTTTCGATGTCTTAACCGGCGGTGAAGTTTAACGCATGTGCATTGTGTTTTAAATGCATATAAAATCAATGTAAAATACAGTAAGCAGAAAATATTTAAAAATATTTTATATAAAATAGAGCAAAATAAATAATTTTGTAAAAACTATATATGCATTTAATAATTAAATGTGATGTTTAAGTAACTGAAAAAAAAAAAAGAGAGAGTTTAAAGATTTTATAAATAAAAATGACAGAAATTTAGAAACAAGAATGTATTTTGCTTGTTTAAAAATATTGGGATTAGTTTTATCATTTCTGTATATTATACATAGATCAGACTTGTCATATGGAATGAGTTTATTATTATTTCAGAAAATACAAAAAATAAAAGCATTTAATATTCCCCTCTACCTTTTTTTAAAAAAAAAAAAAAAACAAACTATTTTTATAAACAAACAGTTATTATAAATTCTTTACTTACATGACCTGAAAGACATTCATGATACATTTTCACATATTTTTCAAAAATTTCATATTTTGGAGGAAAACATGGTACACATGCACTCTAAAACAAAAAACAATACTTAATAATAATTGAGAATGCTCATTATTTATACATTCAGGTTTTCAAATTTTGTAAAGTTTAACATTTTAGCTACATAATATAATAATTACATATTTTCCCAATTCAGGAGAAATAAGTGAAAAACAATCATATTAGTATATGGTATAAAAATAATAAAATACAAGTGCATTTCAAATTTATATTGCATTCAAAACAACAGTGCACATTGAAAATCTTATATGAAATGGAAGTTTCTAATTCAAATATTAATTTTATAAATGCACTTTATAAAGTACAAAAATATATTAAAAATGATATAACAAAATAAAATATATTATACATCATTCATAGCATATGTAGTAAAAGCTTTTAAATTTACTATATTCTATAGCCTACCAAAAGATCTTAGCATTCCATTGAAGTTTAGAGGAAATGATATTAAAACAACTAATCAGTGAGAACTATAGTTAATTTTTTAAATTTACACATATTTAATTATTTTTCTTTTCGTTTCCAAGACAGAAAACATATTTAAACTTCAAAGAAATCTAGGATTATTATGCAAACATCATCCAAATATTTTTGAAATAGATTTCATTAGATGCTACTTTAAAAAAAAAAATCTTATGTTATTATATTACTAAAATTGTAAAGCAGAGGGGGCACCATAGAAGTTTATGCCGCTGACCCAACAAGGCTAAGTCCGGCCCTGGTTATAATTAGTTGCTTATGCTAAACAGATTTATTTTTTATGCTTCCTTTTAAATAAGTGGAAGATTAAAAAGCATGTCCTTCATTATTACTTATAAAATATTACTCCCTCTCTCCCAGAAAATTTAAATTTGTAATTATACAAGAATTAGCATCATAGTATTACATTAAAATATTTTGGACTCAGAGTGAGTAGAAATGAAAGCAAAATTATCAAATTTCAGCTAAGCTTTAAAAAGTGGATTAATACCAAAAATGCGAATAGGAAGACGCCAGTAAAACAAATGCAAGCACCATTGGAAAACGGTAATCATTTTAACAAACTTCCCTAAAAAGAGGGACATATTAGGAAGGACAATTGCAATAAGGGTAGACATAATACTTTAGAAATGTAAAAAAAAAATGATTTAAAAGCTTTATTATATTCAAAAATTATCCTTCTGTATATTCAGTAATTCTTATTTCATAATTTTTGAAATAGAAATTAGCATTTTATCCAGTAAAAACTTACATCAATCATTTCAAATTTTGAGATAAATAAAGTCAAGAATGAAGAAATATATACTCAAGATTAGTTTGTGCACAAAAAATACTGTAATTATGTGCTGTAAGTCACTGAAAAGTATATGATGTGTATATTTATATGTACATAGACATATGTATTGAAGTATATCAAGTATATACTTAAAGCATATAAGTATTAAAACACACATGCACGCACGCACGCACGCACGCACGCACACACACACACACACACACACACACACACACACACACACACACACAC
>JAOUZG010031332.1:2052894-2113143 GCA_026289955.1 Argiope argentata
CACACACACACACACACACACACACACACACACACACACACACACACCTATTTTGTGACTCTTTATCAAAAGATATTTAGCAGTTCCAATTTCATTCAGAATTTCATTTAGTTGAATGCTACTAATTAACTTATAGCTCGGATGATACCACTAGTGGATTTATAGCTCAAAGGTGAACACTGTAAATTAAGATGATATAATTAGTGATTTTTTCGCAATCACTGGTTGCAATAAAATAAATTTGACAATTTTTTTTGGTTATTAATATATATATATATATATATATATAGATAGATAGATAGATAAATAAAATCTGATGCTGTACGTGACATATGGACATTTATTTTATTTTATAATAAGATTCAGCAATTATAATTTTTTTTTAATTTATAAATATAATAAGGATATTAATACTTTTCTTAGATATTGGAGTTAACTAATTTTAAATACAAGACTTATTTTCAAAACTAATAGAATTGTAAAATGACAATTTTCTATAATGAGAAAGATTTATAATTTATGTAATTTACCTTAACTACTCGTAAATCTTCAACAATTATTTGCCTAGTCATCTCAAGATGAGTAACTAGCCACATTTTATGACCAGATCTATCTTCAAATTGATTTCCTTCAATCCTGTAACAAATATTAGAAAATACCAACATGCAATTATTTCAATGACTACAACTCGACTTATTTTAAAGGGAATAGGCCCGAACCAACATTGTTTTAATTAAAATTAATCAATTATTCATATGTAAATTTAAATAATTTTGGAGTGCCTATAAATAGACAATAAGTTTTAAGTTTATCTATAAATAAATCAAACTTCTTTTCCCTTTTTTGAAACAAAGTTGTATGAAAAAGTCTATCAATGCTTTCTTTAATTAAAGGCCTATTTTCTATTAAATGATACATATAGAATGTAAATTACATATTTTCGTCTATATTTTTGAGGCAGTCATGGCTAGAAAGAGAGAAGACAACAGACATTTTTAGCTTTGCTTTTATTCCATCCCAGCAGGTGCATTTTATGTCTTCTTCTTATCTCCATCATGGTCTGACAGAGTCAGACTAGATCAAATAAACCGTTGATTCAGAGATGGTCGGTGACTGTTCAAGAAAATGAATAAATATCTCCTACACTGAGTTCAAGGATGTGAGAGGGAATGACTTGGAAAAGTTAGCATTAGGGACAGAGGGGAAAGGTTATCTTTTGTCTAGAGAATTTAAGGCATTTTAAGTGCCCGCTGGCAAGTCGCGAAATGCAAGTATGGGATGATTTATCTCCTGAGATGGAAAGAAAGAAACCTGGGTTAGGCCCCTTGTACCAGATGTTTGATGGAGGAATCAGCCAGTCTTCTCTGATGATAGTTTTTTTTTTTTTTGAAGGAGAAAAGCTCCAAATAGGTCAGTTTGGTAGAAGTGGGGGTATTTTGAAAGCACAATCTTTGACCAGTTTGTCAGCCATTTCGTTGCCATGGATGTCTATATGTGATGGCACCCAGTGAAGATGTATTTGGTGATGTTTTGAGATGGTCTTGAGTTTACTGTGAATTAATATACTTGTACGGTCTCCAGCATTTAGTCGATTTTTGAGATGTTGAAGCGCACTGCGGCTATCTGACAAGATCCAGACATCACCAAAGTTGTTTTCTTCAGAAACCGCCTCAAGACCAATCTCAATTGCAAGGAGTTCACTTCTGAAGACTGAGCAAAAGTCAGGGTTATGTTGGAATAAAGAGACTCTGTGATTTATTTTTCATTTTATGTACAAGCAATAAGTGATGAGGTATATCAACCCATATCATAACACAAGAGCAAAACAAGAAAAAAAGTAAAAGAAATATTTTTTACAATGATTATAAACTATATGATTCAGATAGGGATTTTTTTTACACATGTTGATTTACGCAATGGAAAAATAGGTATACTTTAAAAGAATTCACCTAGATTGGAAGATTTTGTTTCCTCTTCAATTCAAGCATGAGAAAGTACAGACTGAATCAATTTTACAGAGCTCGTGCACCATTAATTGAACAAAAAAGATGGAATTGGATTAGGAAATATATATAAAAAATTAAGTTAATATGGGATAAATTAAGATAAAAATTAGGAAATTACTTAGGATTTAATTTAGATTTTGAGATATCCTTACACATAAACAAACACACACACACAAAATAAAAAAAATGCACACAAAGTTTGTCCTAAACTTAATTATTATAAAAATTTATCAAACTCTCTAGTTTTACCTTTGTCTTATACTTTATTTATAAAATAGAAACATTAGTATAAAAGATAGTATGAGATACAATCACAATAAAAATATCTACAATTAATTGTTTTTTACCAAAAAAAAAAGCAACACAAAAGTCAAACTTATATGATTTCCAAGGATCATTCTGCAAGAATAACAAAAATAATCTATTTCTAACCAATTTGACCATTTAAAACCATTTATTTATTGAGGCACATTTAGTTATTAATTGATTAAATATGTATTTTCTGGTTTTTTTTTTCATTAATTAGCTATATTCATTTGTTTAGCAGCAAGAAATACAGTTATTCGATCAATCCATACAGTTTATGGCTCATTTACTTAATCAGTCAAGGCTTTATTCTTTGAATTTCTTATTAATTTATTCTTTAACAAGCTCTATCTTTCAGAAAGTCAATTTTATACTAAATATTACTTGCTTATACATATTAATTTCCTTCTCTCAGCAAATAAACTAACATTTCTTCTAACATCCTCACTAGATGAGATACCACTGGGGATTTATGGTAAAATCACCATTCTTCATGAATCGACAGGATCAATGAATTATTTAAGAAAGTTTAATGATATTTTTACTTTTCCAGTATCTTATGATTTCCAAAAAAACTTTGGTATTCAAAATTATAAGCATTTAAAATTTTATAACTTACAAAATATTTCTTTTTTTTTTTTTTATCATAGCAAACATTAACGAAATAACATATTTGGAATAAGCTAAACAAAACACTGCCACACCCTCTTTTTTAATTATTACTTTTACTATCTTCTAGTAACAGACACTAAAATTTTAAAATAGATCTCCCCACCAATAATTAAGTACTGGTTTTACATGTTTTTATGTTGTGTAAGACATGATGATTCATATCTATAAATATACGAAAATGATTTAAATTCTGGTAAAAGTGATACATTTTTCATAGTAAGAATGTTAAATGCAAAAAAAAAAAAAAAAAAAAAAAAAAAAAATAGAATAATTTTTTTTTTAAAACAATGGTGACAGAAAGTATTTGGACTTTTATATTGTTTCAGAAAATAATATGTTGACTCAGGATAATATAGAAGTTAGTCACAATAGAGGCAGAGTTCAAAATATTTTTAGAATATAGTTAATTTGAAATTACTACATGCACATAAACACGTGTGCCTCAGATAAATAACTGAACTTATGATGTGTTATTTAATGATTTTTGAGATGAAAATTATTTAAATATATATAGATATTTGTTTCATTTTAATCTAAAAATAAGCCTATTAATTTCTGAAACAATGTGCTTCGTTAAAAATCAGCAGTAATATTTTTTACAACAAAGCTGTCAGTTTTCAGATTTATAACTTTTATGCACATGAGATTTTATATTGATTTTCCCCCATAATATTCCATAATTGCCATTCTGATTAAATTACATAAAGTAAAATTTATAAAAACAATTTGAGGCTAGAAGTTCAGAAATTTAAAATAAGAATAGACACAAAAATGATTATTAAAAGAAATATGCATAAGGCATGATTTTGAAGTATAATAATTATTATTTAATGGAAAACACATTAAATCAAATCAAATTTATTGAAAAGAAATAATAAAATTACAGATATAAGTAAATATTTATAAGTTACAAATTAAATTCTCCTTAATATTAAATATATATATATTATTTACCTTTCTGCAACAGACTGTTTTAATACTTCCAAAGCTTTATTTCTCCACTGTTTTGGGCGGCCTATAGGCATGTAACCTGTTCTTTTAAACAAATCAACAGCAGCTGCATCTTCACTCTCTTCCCTTTCAATGATTCTCAGGGCACTAACAATTATCTTTGGTTCTTTGCGAACAGAATTTAGAGTTCTTCTTAAAATCAACCACAGTTGTTTGCTGATTTCTTCAGACAATTTTTCTACATCAGAAAAGTAGTGCTTCAGCATCTAAAAAAATATGAGAAAAAAATTAAAAACAAAATATCATAGAATAAACAAAAGTTTTAAAAGAATTTTAATTAAGAAAGTATATACATTTTCTAAAATTTCACACTTTGAAACATATTATGAAACAAAATATAAATTTTTATAAAAAATATTTTGATATTTTATAAACAATCATGTTCTGCATTTGAAACTTTTAATTTTTTTTTGCAGTAATTGAAATGTACGGGCAGTAGATTCCATAATTTGAGTTAATTAAGTACATAATCAAAAATAGTTACAAAAGTTATTTCATTAAAAAAAATACTGTTTAATAACTATTCTTTCATTAAATATTCAGTGAAAAATAGTCAAAAAGAACATTTTTTTTTCAAATTTAATAGGAAAATTAAATTTTATTTAATTATTATCTCAAATGTAACAAATTGTTATTTACTGGGTAGGCTTACATTTGAATTTATGAAAATAATTTCAAACAATATAACATAATTGTATTAAAAAAACAATTAGAAAAACATAAAGGCCAAATATTATGATATTACCAAATCAAAAAACATTTATTTAATAATTAATCACAAAATAAATATTCCAAATATACATAAAATTACAACATATCAGAATGCTGAAAATTTACCTATAATTTGAAATAATAATAATAGAAACTAAGTTATTCTTTTTCTTGACAGTTATCTCAATTAGAAAGTAAATTTTATATCTAGAAAATATAAAAACCTGATTCACTTTCAACAGGCTACATTTATTGATAACTATAAGTTTAAATTTTGGATTTTATTTTTTTATGAATCTATTGTTGTTTTATGAATCTATTATCTATTGAATGAGTTTTTAATAAAAATACATAGTAAATATCATAATTTATCATCTTAATCATAGTATAGGGTGATAGCTAATTTTAAAATAAAATTATAAGTACAACCCAAAATGAAATATTGGGGAGAAAAAGTTTTGTCTTATAACTTTAATACTTACATTTTTGTCTGTAGGACTTTGATTTGCCAGTTTATGCATCTCATACAATAAATCATCTCGAGAATGCTCTAGTATAGCAAGGCTAGATGCAATATAAAATTTTATAAATAAATTAAAACAAATAAAAGATTTGCAATAACAGTTCTAGGAATGAGAAAAGACCACAGAAATAGAAGAAATTTTGAATATAAATAATTTTCTATAATTTTAAACTATTTCCTATGACATTTCAAATGCTTTTTGCAGTACTGTCCATTTATTTACATTAAAATTTTTAAACCAAAATTATCTGTTCTAAAAATTAAAATAATGAAGTATTTTGATTAAAATTTACAATATTTTACTGTCATACAACAAATTTTAGACCTAAAATACAAATCATGTTAAAAAGTAATTAGGGAATTAATAGGAAAATTTTCAATAAACAAACATAAGTATATATATTTTTTCAAATTGCAATGATTATATATATATATATATATATAGATATCCAATTTTTTAAAATTATATTCAAAACTTAAAAAAATCTTCAAAACAACAAAAAGCATGAGTATGTTCAGGAGAAATAAATAATTTGATTCATCATTGAAAAATAAATATAGTTCTTTTTAAATTTAGGAACACTTCAACATACTATAGTTTTGGTCTTCTAATGTCATTCAATTTAGCAGCATTTAATATATTGTAAGATTAATCATGCAATCACATGATAAAGAAATTTATTATTGTAAAAGATTTAGATAAAGTATATTTTATAAAATGAATAAGTAGTAATTTTTATACCCTTTAATGGTTTTTGAGTGATCAAATAATAAAAATATCATTACCTTTGATGGGCAGCTAATAATTTTCCTTCATTTATCATATCTAAGGCATCTTGGACACTTTTGGGTATATTTAGTATATGCTCAAGATTTTCCAATGCTGCTGAACACTATTAAAAGAATCATAAATTTATCAATAAAATTGGTGCAAATACACAGAGAAATATTAAGATAATTTTGTTTGAAAAGTAAATAAGTGAATTCATTGATTTTTTTTTTAAAAAGCAATTTAATTTATTTTTTCAATTTTAGTACAATTTTTAGTTTTTCCAGCATATAAGTGACTACAGAACAAATTTGGGACACATATGTTTGTTGCTACAATAATAATAAAAAGAACATATGTTTGTGTTTTCAAAATAATGGTTAGTTTATTTTTTAAAAGTAGCTTATGTCAACTGAAAAGTAAGAAATCAACTATTTTGATAGTTTCTAAGCACTATTTTGATAATTTAATTTAATATTGATTTTTGATCATTAAAACCCAAATGAAACGAAACTAATTTGTATCTCAGGGATTAATTTAATATTATACCAAAGGAAAAAGTTCTAAAAGTTTTCTTTAAATGAAAGGGGGGAAAAACACATTCTGCAATATATTTAGCAAAAATAAATGTTAGTATTGTAACTGTTTTTCCGTGATGGAAGTGCAAAATTGGCTAGCTCAAATACGTTTATTTACGGCACATAAACAGTCACATAAATTGGACACAAATACAACATACAATAACTGACATTTAACACTGCAACACAAAATGGATGGACAAAAAGGAAAAAGCCACCTTTCGGCACAGAAATTGGAGTCTGACTAACTGTTCTTGGTTGGCTACCGCCAGATGGTGGTAGTCCAAATAGATCTGTTACAGTATTAAATATTTTAAAATTGTTCTATATTGAATTTAATCATGTTACTTAGTTTTATCTTAACAAATATTAAACATAATAATAATTTACATCCTTCCAAGAAATCGAAATCTATTATATAAATATGAAAAATTCTACTGCTTTTAATGTATATAAAAAACAAAATACACATGATAAACAGACACATCAAAAACTATTTATTTTAACAGTTCTAGTTTCTGCTCTATATGAATTGAAAGACAAAACATTTATTCATAGCCATATAAAATAATTCAAAATATTAATTTTTATATCAAGTACATGTTTGATTTTAAAGCAGTTGATAAAAAACAAAGAAAAAAGGGCTTTCATTCTACTTTTATCAGTTATTATAAACTCTCTATAATATCCATAGGAAATTCTAAACAATGACATTCTTTTCAAGAAATCTAATCCTTTTTCCTCATCGAAATTTTATATCAAAATCAAAAATAAATAGAGCATTTACCTGGCTATGTTCTTTGCTTTCAATTTTGAGAGCATAAAGATTTTCAACCAATTCTGGAACCATTTTTAATGATTCTTTAATTTCTTGAATACTGCAAAAATTATTAATTTTTAAATAAGAATTCAATTAATGGAATAATTATAAACTGAAACAAGAAATTCAAAGCATTTTTCATTCCAAGACAATTTTTTTTTTAAAAAAATGAAGTTGAAGAGCACCTGACAATTTACCAAAAACATACAAAGAAGAAATTAATTTTCTTCACAATAGATGAATTCAGATGACTTTGTTAAATCCTTTAGTATAATTTAAAATATACTGAAGGATATATTTACGAAAAATAAATATTGTAAAAAAATTATACTGTAATATTAATTATAAAGTATTAATTATTACAATTATACAGTACAGTATAACTATACAGTAATTATGCAATACTAATTATTAATAATACAGTAATATTTATTTTTAAAAATTAAAATATTATAAGTAAAATCAATCACAACAGAAACATTAATTTATGCCTTTAAAAATCATCCTGGGAACAAATTTTAAAAGTCATAAATTCATTAAAATCCAATATATTAACATTTTTCTAACGCTTAATATTTGCAGATAATATCGATATAATTAGTTTATATATAGTTACTACACATATTAGAGAAAAAAGTTACCCATACTGAAAAAGAAAGACTTTAGGTTTTATGAAATTAATAAAAATAGAAATGAATAAAAACAAGAATTTTGATTTAAATATTAAATAAAAAAGATTAAAATGAAATCTTCTATGCATATTTCAATGTGTCATGTCAGAACATAATTTCTAGAACGGCCAAGCAGAATATGTCCATGCAAGTTAATTTGTATTTTTATACATTTTAATTGTAACTTTATTGAATTAGTAAGCTTAGCTCTCATTGAATTAGTAAACTTTAATATTGCAAGTAATCAAAAAAACTTTGTCTCACATTTATTGTTAAAAAAAATATCACTCTGAATGAATTGTTATTATTTTTCATTCCCCTATTAAAATCATATCATTGGAGAAATAAAGGTGGCACACAAATAAAATTTAATTCTTCTTAACCATGAACAATATGAAAAATATTTCAATTTTATAGCAAATTAAATATACACGAGTCAGCAAATAGAAGCTGTACAACAAAAGCTTAGAGCCTCAATGTTGCAGAAATTAAACACTATTAAATAAGAATAATTGGTTGGAAAAATGTACTTTGGAACTAAATTCAAAATACAAACTTCAAAGTGGTTTATGGAAAAATTCTAGAGCCACAATTTCTTGAAATTAGTTATTGTTTCATAAGTTAATTATTATCAACTGTTTGGGTTATATTAAATTTTTCATAATAAACTATATTCAGTGAAGCCAAATTTGAGACAGGGGACCCAAGAATAAGAACAATTTGGTTATTTACACACTATATAAACAGGTTTCAGTATTATTATTATAGTAATTATCATATAATAAAGGTACTTTTCCATTAGATGGGAGCAAGCAAAAGATTGCCAAAAAAAAAAAAAAGGATTCTACATTATTTGGCAATTTTCAGCTTACATCGCTTTGGTTTCATTTAATGCTGCTTCTAATTGACATAATGAAAAAATATCATAATAAATAAAATAAGAGAGGTAAATTGACATAAAAAATAACAATACTCTTTATTGATCTCTTTGATTTCATTTAATGCTGCTTCTAATTGGCATAAACCAGTCTGAACGCCATCTAACTGAGTTTGCATTGCAGTTTTGAGAACACCATCAACGGATGCCTATAAAATATTTTATTACCATGTATAATCAAATTTCAAGCAGTAGTAAAAATACAAAAAAGAAATTCTAAAATTTTAATAGGAATAGAAATTATAGAAAAAAAACTATGATGATGTAGAATTAGAATATGAATAAGTATACAAAAATACATAAATTATAAATATTAAAATTCAATAAAAATTTTGAGGAAACAGAAACTATTAACCAGAATTAATCTATATTAATTCATCATATAAATAATTTCATTTACCTAAAGAAAGAAAATTATTTCATTATATAAATCATTTAATTTATTTAAAGAAAAAATTATTTAATCATAACAATTATGCAGTAATAGAAACATTAAAACAAATTTTTTAAATATAAACAGTTTAACCAATGGCATGATTTTGCCTTGAAAATAAAACAATTTAACATCAAATCATAATTACACTTTTTGCACCATAAAAGTTTTAGAACTAAAACTGAATTCAAATTTATAAAAATTTAAAATTATGCTTAAAAAGTTAGTGAAATTTTTTTTAAATGATTTCAAAATTAATGACATTTCACTAATTAAATAAATTTCTGTTAAATGTATCAGTATTAAGAAACAATAGTGTTTTCAAGATTCAAGCAACTGTCAAAATATTATTTTATATTTCCATTTAACTAAATCCAATTAAAATTCAACATTAAATAATGAAAACCCGACAAAGAAATTTTTTTTTAAAAAAAACTAATTCTAGTTGAGTTTTTACATTATCTGTCACATTATTTAAAATATAAATGAACTCTGTGCAATTTTATAAATTTACTTGTATCATTTGTTTTTTTAAAAAATTATTTATGATATAAATACATATATTTATTGCAATAATTAAGTTCAAAAAATTCACAAACAAGAAATAAGACAGCAATTAATAACTAATTTCATAATAGTTACTATGAATTACTATTTTAATCATGAGTATGGATATATAATAATTAATATATTTTAGAAATTTAATTTCATTAGAATGCAGAATAAATAAAACTTTTTAATATGAAAAGATCTGCCCTATCCTTAGTTTGGCACAGCATAGTCTGGCTCTAGTGACAGAAAAAGGTATTTATTTAGACGTCGATCAATTTCACCAAATCAAAAAATGGTTGTCAATAGATCAGCTATGTGCCAAAATTGGTTTGCCATGCATTCAAAAGCATTAAAGAATTTTAGCCATTGAAATGAAATTTGGGGGTTGGCAGATGGACAGTCCAACATGTAAGTACCCAGAGAAATTCAAAAAGATGGGATATAAACTCTTTGCTATATTTCACAGTTTTTCAAATTATGCTTTAGAATTCTCACATCTAAATTTTACAAATACCAGGTGTCCAAAAAGTTCCCGTACTCCAAATTTAAAAAATCATTTTCCGTGATTTTTTTTCAAGTATATTAAATTTTGCCATACGATTAATGGAACCATGGACATGCTTGAAGCTTTTTTCGGCGATCGACTTATCTCAAAAAATCTTTGGCCACCTCGATCCCTTGATCTGACCATCCCAGACTTTTTTCTGTGAGGATATATAGAGGACAAAATTTATGAATATGATCCTCAAACAATAGATGATTTGAAAATCGCAATCACCCAAAGGATACAAGAAATCACTCCTAGCATGTTAAAATGCGTTTCGAAAAACATGCGCAAACGAGTTCAGCTTTGTCTCCAAGAAAGGGGTGGACATTTTGAACATTTATTATAAACTAGCCGCCTTTGGCGACCAGTCGGTTCGCCAGTATTAATGTTCGCAAAAATTTTCATATAATTTATGTAGCTGTGTCTCATAACAGGTTTTTCATCAAAAAAATTTAAACCAAACAAATTTTGAAAATCATATAATTCATTTAGAGTATTATTTAGTATTATTTTCTTCAGATGTTCTGTTCATTGTGCTATTCATCTTTTTCTTTCTATCCGTGCAATGTTTGTCCCGGAATTGATATTTTACTTAAATGGTGGAGAGAAAGGTCTAAAATGCTATGTTTTTATAGAATGATTCAAATTTTCATAAATGCAAACACACTAAACAATAAAGACACAATTGGTTTTCAAGAGATGCGAAAGTTTAAAAACAGCTTGGAAAATGCCGCGCACAGAGGAAATAATATTGAAACACACACATCATTCTTTTCTTTTCTTTCTTTTTTTTTCTATCCTTTTTTCTTCACTAATTTTGTTTCTACAAACCCTATTTTCACTTTGTTATTCTTTTTTTTTCTTCCCTGCCCAAATTTTATTTTGAGCAGGCATAGATTAAATATCCATACAGACTAATAATAAAAGCAGCTACTTTCTTTCTTTTTTAAACATCCCGTTATGTATAAATGAAAACCAACTGACTTCGCGTATTTCTTTCTAAACAAATCATAATTTATTACTTCCTGCTATCTCACTCAGTTGGTGTGGGGGAAGGAAATGAAGATTTTTGGCGGGAAAGTAAGAAAGGTGCCGTTTTAACTATTTTCCACGCAGTTTTTTAATTTTTTCTCTTCATAAGAACCATCCTTGTGCCTTAAAGAAAATATTTTTAAAAAATTAGCCGAATCGGTCGACCAGTTCTCCAGTTTTGCACTTAGCAATGTATTTTGAGAACCATTTTTATTAATATAGATGTAAGTTCAGTATTTTTTCCTTAGTTATGTTAAAAGTGCTTTTTATCATTGGCATAAAAATAATTCTTTTTAAACCTATTGATTTTGTAAAATAAATTCACAAATCATCAGTACGGGAACTTTTTGGACACCCTGTATAATGGAATATTACATTTATTTTGACTTTTAATAACATAATAATTGAAAATGAGAAATTAAAAGACAATTATTAAATTATTACAGTAACAAATTATGTAGGCCTAGAATTTTAAGAAAAATGTTTCATCTATCTTCTATTTATATAAGATAATATAAATAAGATAGGTAAAACAAGAACAAATTATTAAAAGCTTACCAGTTCCTTTCATTGAATAAAAAAAATTACATACATTAAAATGACAATAGAGAAATATTATTTGGCATCATAAAACTTTTAAAAGTAAATATATTCACCTTCTTACGTAGTTCTCTTTGCATGTACTTATCCACTTTTTCAAGTTGATCCGGTCTTTGTAACATGTTTGCAACATGTTTAGCAGCGGTGGCTGCAGCTTCATTTTCAATTTGATTCATATCAAATGCTGAATAAAAAAGAAAATATTTTCATAAAGAAACTTCTATTTCAGCAATTTAATAAAACACAACAATAACTTCCATTAATATTCAGTAATTTATCATTAAATTGTCAGAAGCTGTTAACCAATATAAATGCTGGTGAAAACTTCTATTGTTATTCTAACATAAAAATTATCATACATCCTAAATATAAATAACTCTGACATTAAAATAAATGAAAAACTGCATACTTTACAACATAAGGTTGTTGAGTTTAATTTACTTTTGCAAAGAGCAAGCTAATAGTAAAATGTGTAATTTTTAATCTGCTTAAAAACATGATATACTGAATTTTAAAAAATTGATAATATATATAATATCGATAATAAAGATAACTAATGATTGGGTAAAATTAATCAACTCTATGATAAAACTATCTTATGTTTTAAGTTTAATAAATTTAAATGCTCATGTTAATAATAACAATATCAGCATCTCAAATAAATATAACAGCTTACCCAATATTGCTCAGTAAATTGCTAAATTATCTTGAGTTAAAGATTAAAAAAAAGAAGAAAAAATATTTAACAAGAAATAACTTTATTGATTTTACATATAAAATACTAAGCTTACTTAGTTAGAATGAAATAAAACTTTTTTGCCTCTTCCTTCCCAATTTTAAAAAGAAATGCTTAATATAAAAAATTTATTATTGTAGAAATGAATATTTTATGGTCAGTGATACTATAAAAATTGATCTGGAAACTTTATGGTATTAATGCTTTGATATTCCACTTCATTTGAACAAGGAATTTTTAAGAGATTTTATATATCAATTTATGCTTTCATCTGCAATCTTTCAAAACCATTAATAATTACTTTAATGCATTATACTCATCCAAAATACTTTGCAACCCGTATAATAGTGATATAACAAACAGTATAAATTTTTTGAATAGATATTATTTATCTACTATTGGAGTTCCCCCCCCCCCAGCAGTTAATTAAATACATACAATATTTTGCAAATTAGTAAAATTTTCTATTCAGTGAAAATAAAATTAATAGAAAATTCTGATGCATATGAATGTGAAGGACGATTTATACTTTGCAAAATCTGATCTGATTTGAAATGAAAAGTATAGTTTAAAATAGAAATCATGAAAATTGCGATTATATATTGCTGTTTTTTAGTTTTCGAAAATAAATGACAAAATGACTTTTGCAGTTAACGCCCACTTTTTTATTACATAGAAAATCTCGATACAAAACACATAAAATCCCCTGTATAGTTGGAGCATTTTTTTGAAATTTAAGTTTCAAAACATCATCATTTCACTATTTCATTAAATAATTAGTTAATATATGCCTATGGATAATTGCTGCAATTTATATTCAAATTTAAAATATGCATAATGATTTAACTTTAAATATTAAATAAAATTACACAGCTTACTTGCTAAGACCATAATCGACAATAGCTTAGAAAACAAAAATTAATGTTAAAAAAATATTTATTTTAAATCGAAATAATGTCTTCAAAAAGTTCCAAAGTTGACATTTCAACCATCCATCTGTATAATACCAGAAAAAAAAAATGTATTTTTTAAAAATAACTGAGTGAATATGAATTCTACTTTATTATCAAATAATTTAAGTTAAAATTTCATGAGCTTTTAATTAAATTTCTGTTTATTACTTATTTTTAATTTTAGCAGAAATCGAAAACTATACAAATATAACAAATGAATATGGTTGCCATACTAATAATCAAATAGTCTTTTATTGGCTTTTCAATAACAATGATAGTAAGAGCAGTGTATAAGGGCAAATTATTGTTTATAAAGTTTTTATTTACATGATGTACGAATGAATAATGCGTTAATAATGAACTATTTCACTGAAATGATTCTTTGTAAATAAATTTTATTATTTCGTTCTCCTTAACTGTGACTGTCTTGACAACATCAACAAACAGCTGTAGTTTCTTTTTCAAAAAGAAGAGAATAAAATGACTTCAAAATTAAATTTGTTGAGCACAATTATAAAGCAAGCTTCAGCGGATAAATTATTTAATCTACTAAATTCTGTAAGATCCTATTTATTGCTTACAAATGATATTCCACATATTTACTTATCAAAAATGATTAAATAATTACACCGGGTTTTTATCTATAAAATATCTTCAAATTAAGAAAAAAATGTCTATTTCTTTTCGTATCTTTCACTTACAATCTTTTTTTGTTTTTAACACTTTCATATTTCATGAATTTTTAGTTAATTATTTAATTGTATTTTCTTGAGCTTTAAAATTCCTTTCAATTTCCGTTTCTTGAAGAATCAGATAAGAATATATGTTTAGGAAATGAAAAATAGTATTTCTTTTGAAGTAAAATAAATTCTGATTTTATATTTAAAATGTTTTTTAGATGAATGTAATGAATTACTCTTGCCACACATTATGGAGCTTTAATCTTGAGAAAAAAGATTGTATTTTAGTATAATTTTAATTGTAACAATGAAATATCTGATGTTAAGAAGACACATTTGATAGTCCATAGAAATTTTCTTGACAAAATATTGTAAACATATATCTTTTGTTATTACTTTTCTGTTTGCCGGGTGACACCGAGAAATCGCCAAATAGTTTAGAATTCCATCACATTTCTTACAGTGATTTGAAAGTGAAACATTACTAAATAGTATAGAATTCTGTCAAATTTCTTTGATGTTTTTTTGGTGGCCCTCAGCTAACGGAAAAGTACTCTTTGTTATATGTTCGTAGTTTCTATTTCAACTTATTCTCTCTCTCTTTATATATATATATATATAAGCTTTTTGAAAATTGGATGTATCTTTATTAATTTTTCTTCTTTCTTAGATCGATGGAAATAAGGATTTAGTTCTTGATAAAGAATTGATATGTTCTTTGGATTATATAGCCAGTTTTAGCCAGCTAAAGGTAAAATAATGTTTATTCCATTAATATTGAATCATAAATTTGATATTTTTGACAGTTCAGAAACAAACCTTGTTGCAAAAAATATACAATCTAGTGATTCAATTTTTAAATCTTGCACTTTACCTGTAATTGATCCACAAATTTTAATTATTTAATTATTTTCTGTATATATATATATATATATATATATATATATATATATATATATATATATAAGTTTTTTTTCTGGGATAAATGGATGTATTAGTGCCTAGATTTCCATCAAGGCAACATTAAAAACAACAGCAGTAGTGAATTCCCCCCCTTCCAACTTTAAGAGAGGGAGTGCAGGATAGAAGTGAAGGTAGAAGGAAGACAGAAATATCAATTTTCCGTGCATCAAACTGGAATGTAAAAATTTCAACTCTTTATATACTAAATTCAGAGGCTGAAAATTTAGTTTCTTCTTTTATAAGTTACAAGTTATGTTGTAATTTACCAAATACAACATTCTATGAGTGTTACACATTTTCAAATAGCATTATAATTTTTTACCAGTTTCAGTGCCAGTTTACAATGCTTCACCAATTTAAAATGCTTCATAAAGAGGTCATATTTTACAAATTTTTGTGGTTATTGATTGAGTTATTAGAAGAACATTACAAACTTACTGCACAAACTTTTGTTTCATTAGCATTAAAAGTACTTGTGAAATTACTTAACTTTCTACTTTCTAAAATTACTACTAAAATTACTTCTAAAATTACTACTTTCAAACAGTACATTGAAAAGGAACATATATATCAATGATACATTTATTTTTCTTTCCTGGGGAATTTATATCAAAGGTTACATCATATTTTATTATTTAATCTTGCTATGTGGAAAAAATTACTAACCATTTTTGAATTGCTAACTGTTAATTGAAGAACTAATATATAATTTATAGACCTAAATTTTTTTTATCGTCATCAAATAATACATATTTTATAAAGAATTTATATGCTAGTATTTAATCTTTGACCTCTTCTTTTCAAATCCAAATTTAAAGTTATTTTTATATTTTTTCAACTGTATGATATATCTTACACATGAAAGCTTTATTTAATAAAAGTACTTTGAAAAGTGGCATCTTTAGTAAAATGCAATTAGTTGAGTACATATTATACATTATTTAGGATTAAAAGCAGATACATTTTTGGTTGTTTATTCAAATTGACCTTGCATCATTTTTTTTTCTATAAATGAATATAATATTGTTACAAGCGGGCGAGCGGCACAAAAACTCGCCAAAGTTGGCGACGTTTGGCGAGGAGCCTCGCGCCAGCTTGATTGGTTTGGCAAAAGGAATAGTCTAGTAGCCGCTAGATTGTGCACGTTGTTTTGAGAATTTTCACGAGATTCAGTGCCCGCGCTTTTCGGCTATATAAGGACGAGTAGCCGGAGCGAGTAGTTAGTTGAGAGTTTGCTCTAAAATAAAAAGCGTCTCGTTGGACTAAAGGATTTGTGAGCTGTGTTTGCGTTTGCTGTTAACACTGTGATTAACTGTTGATATGCTATACGATAGCTGTTTTGTAGTCTGTTTTTATCGTGCGTAAGACTTGAATTTACGCTGTAATTGACTGTTGACTGCTGAATTGTACTTATCTAAAATTTTTATGCTATCAATTATCCTGTAAATAACTGTAAATAGCTGTAAATAAATTTGTTTGTGCTGTCCTCATACAAAGTCCATTCAATTCAAACCCGTTACGCTAAAAACGTAACAATATGTATTTATATTAGCCTTTATGAAACTGTAAATAATGCTTTTTTTTTTATTTTGCAGACTTGTAAAGTTGACAAAGTTTTCAAATTAGAACCTGGAGCTGCTCCTGGTCGCACTGAGAAGTATTGAAATTTTATTTTTGAGTCTTCTCAGATTCCTATTTTCATGTATTGTTCATTCAGAAAGAGGCTGTTATAATATGTAAAATTGATCTTTAAGTAGAGAAAATTTTGTTTCCTTTGTACATTTACCTGAGAAACAAAATGTTTCTCTTTTAAGACTAAGTTTAAGTTTATTCTTTTAAGACTAAGACTAAGTTTATTTTTGCTACTTGTCTTGCAGAGGCACATAGATACTTGAAAATATACTCATAGTTTGAAGTATTCGAATAAAAAATAGTTTATAATAGGGAAAAAAATTCTATTGGGGCTTCCTTCTCTCCAATGAATCATTTTTTTATTATGCTTATATGAAGATAATGACTAAAAATTCAAGAATTATTACTTTATAAATTTTTCTTAAATCTATGTATTATAGAAATTATATACAATCATATAACTATAATAATATACCTTTATTAAATTTGTTTGATAAAATTCATGAATATATAATATATACATACATATATACTAGAAAATAGTTGTAAAGGAAGAAAAACAATCACTAGTTGAAAAACATAAAATTTGTGATTGCACAGTGTGAATTTTATATTATATGTATTATTAAAAATGTAGACTCATAAATTGTTTCTAAATCATATTTTTTTAATGTATAGATTTATGTTATTTATTTTGCAGTAATGTTTACTTTTTAAAAATTTGAATGAGATTTATTAAATTCTAGACATTTTGTAGTTTATCGTACTTGTTATATGAGGAACATATATAACTTTCAAATTGGAAGTGAAATATGACTTTTTCAGGAAATATATTATAGAAGTACAGATGCTGTTAACATATCTTTTATCTTTGCATACATTTGGTTTTTAAATTAAACTTCTTGTATTTTTAATGTTTTATTAAGTTCCCCTTATTCTTATATATCATTCCTCATTGTAACTATCATGATAATAGTATTTTTTATAAAATTTATATCCTCTCCTCATATACGACATTTGATTTTTTATTTATAGTTTTAAGTCTACTGCCATTCATCACTTTTTTTAGTAATTCACATACCTATAGATTTGTGTGTGGAGCCTTTATTGATTTAATAGAAATGTCTAATTTTATCAGGAATAATCTATGTACATGTAAATTACTGAAAATCAAAAGTGATGTTATTTATGTATTAACATCACTTTACTATTAGAATAAACTTTAAAGTATAAGGTGTTAAAACTCTGAATAAATTACCAAAGAGATAGACTGTTTTAAATAAAATAAGTGTTATCATCATCATAATTCATTACAAATTTGCAAATTGTTTCAGAGTTTTTTTTAAAAAGTACTTATTTTCTTTTTATAGATGTGTATATCTCATAAAGCCAACTATACAAAATACCAAAATCATTGCTGATCATATCAGTGCAAGCAAAAGTATAGACAGTAATAAAAGATTTTGGATAATTAATGTACCAAGGAAGGTAAACAATATTTTTTATATTTATATAAGCTTATTTTTAATTAATGCGTATGTTGTCATAAAATTTCCATGTTCAAAATGGCTAATGATGGTATGTCTGGCTTAGTTTTATTTTGTTTAATCTTAATTGAATTTTTAATAATTAAAATAATATTGTTAATCTTAATGATATTTTATAATTAAATTTTCAGGTTTGATATATTTATTGAAAAATTTATGCATATACAATGTGTGTGTATGTGTATACATGCAAGTATTGATTATTAAAAGTGAATACCCACCCACCCCAAGTTTGTTTTAATGGTAACTTTTTATGATTTATAGCTTTTTACTTGCGAAACAGTGCTTGAAAGGGAAGGTGTCTATGGTCATGTTAAGCAGATGGAATTACCTTTGGGTTTCTTGTGCCTTGACAAAGATTTGTTCTCCCTTGAACTGCCTGATTTCTTTAGTTCTTTCTATATAGTAAGTTTATAAAAATTATCAATTTTGTTTCTAAACTAAAAAAAAAAAAAAAAAACTAAATGTGTTTCTTTCCTAATTCTTTTTCTTTGTTAAAAATTCACTTCTAATTATTATTATTATTAGTTTTTTGTATATGACGTCCACTAATCTACTTAGGTAATGTAACACATTTAAAAAACTGATATTACGCAAAATTCACTGTCAGATCATATATTTATTCAATCGAAAATGCTCTAGGGTTTCTTAAACTGTGAATTACTATCCTAGTGGGATAATGAAAACATTTATTTCATGTTTATTCAAATTAATTTTTTTTGCCTGTTGTAGGTTAAAATGATTGAATCATCTTATATAAAATATGTAAAATTGATTAAAATGGGATATGTAAAATTGAATTAAAATTAACTCCAGAGCCATTTTTAATTAAACATTGTTTTCGTTATCATTACATTTCATTTCTGTATTTTTTTTTAATGTTTGGGTCGAGTCTTTTGAATGTTATTAAAAACTTAAACAATTTGAGAATCACTTAATAATGAAGGTAAATTTACTTTAATGATTATTATGGAGTAATCAGTGTTTGACTTAAAAATGGAAAACACCTATATAATTGTGCTGAATCATTGATACTTTATTATCTATATAATATTGTGGTTTATTCCATAGCAAGTGCACCATTGTGTCATAGATAATCATAATTCTCAGTGTCTTGTTTTAAAATAACTTCAGTTGTTAAGAGTAAAAATATTCTTTTGATACGGTATTATTTTTTTCTCAAAGCAGGCATTATTGATTGATGCTCATCATTATTGATTCTATTTCATGAATTTGGATTAAATTTTTAATTACCATAGTATTGCTATAAATGATTTACTTTATTCATTTTTCATGTGTTTTTTTTCCTCCCTCACTTTGCTATTTTAAGAAATTAATATAGGAAATGACATATAGTAAGCATTAAGTAAAAAATATATTTAAGTTATTTGATACAATTTTTTGTGTCATAGTATTTAAATTTTGGAATTATTTCTATTTTTGGAATTATTTTCCTATAATATTCAGTAGTTTATATTATAGGAGAAAAAGAAACATTTATTTAAAAAATTATGCAGCAAACTCTTAATCTGAAATTTAAAATTGTATAAAAAATTTGAATTAATAATCTAAGTGCATTTGTTAGAAGTTTCTCAGATGAATTATTATCAAAGGATATCTGATACATTTCATTAATTATCTAAAATGTTGGTAAGTCTTCTGAAATTTAAATTTATCAGGATAAACGTTCTCTCAATAATATTGCTTGAAAGGCTGTTGAAAAAAAAATGCCAAACTAAATGCCTATTTTATCATCTGATCATAATGCAAAATTAGGTGCATCTTCAAATTGTTCTCAAGTGACTTCATAATGGTGCATAGTTTGTCTAAATGTAAAGTTTTCTCAATTCTAATTCTGTATATGTAGTAGTTGTTTAACAATATTTTCTATGTAAAAAAGGCTTTGTAAAAAGTTCTGGATTATTCTAATAATTTGACTTGAATTTATCTTATGATTTTTAGAAAGGTGATCTCACCTATGTGCATACTGCTGCAATGGCATTAGTCCAGTTATGTAAGATCTGTGGTCCATTACCAAAAATATTTGGTCAGGGAAAATGCGCTAAGGTAATATTTTAGCAATTTTAATTTATAAATTTATAAATGCTGATTTCAATTTATTACTTTTTTTTAATTATTTGTATATTGTTATGATGTTTAATAGCTTTCTTGCATTTATTTGTAATTAATCTATGCAAATATATATTTATATTTTAAAATACAACTTTTGTAATTGATGATTTTTTGCTGTGTTTTAAAATAATAATGAAGATATGATTCTGAATAGGAAATTTGACTTAATCGTTTTATACCACAGACAGTGGACGATTTCAGCCTCCTCTTTTAATAAACTGATCAATATATTTTCATATTTTAACACAATTATAATTTAAACAAAATGCTAATGATTTATACAAGGATAATTTTTTTCACTTAAATAACTTTGTAAAAATGTATTTGTTTTTATTTATTTATTAGTGCTTAGTATTGAACAACACATACATTCAAATGTGATTTTGTTTAGGAGATGCTTGATATTTATAAAAATAAAGTAAATATAACTAGATAGGCATAAAACTGACAAATTATACATGAAAAAATATTAATTTTTTAAATAAAAGATATTAATTTATTCATAATTTATAAAAATTTTATTGGAAATTGATTTATTTGGTAATAGATTGATAATATTTTTTAAATCCATATCCTTTTGCCCCCTTTCAAACCATAGGGATTGAAGCTATCTAGTCAAAAATTAACCACTGGTGATATTCTGAATTTATAGTCCTTTGATTGAAATGAATGAATTAAACAAGAAATTTATTTCAATTCTTGAATTATTTGATCTTTTAATTACAAACAGCATTTTGATGATCAAGATTTGCCTAGAATATTAATTATATTTAATTTCAGTTTAATCCTTTAAATATAATATCCTCTGTATGATTCTGTTAAATGAACAGACCTTAAAGGTATTTTAATAGTTTTTGATATGTTCTGTTCATTATATACATAAACTTGTTTAATGAAGACCAGTTTCATGACATCACAGCAAATTGAGCAATAAAAACTCAATTGTTTGGTTCATCATTTTTCTAACTTTTGTGATGCAACAGATACTTTTTAAAAATCCATTTTGTAAATTATGAGATATTAAATAAAATCAAATATCCTTAGCATATAATAATAGAAACGAATTTTATGATTAAATGTTGGATGAAAAACCATGAAATTTGTCTAAATGGCTATAATTATTGAAAATTAAGCAAAAAATAAAAATAAACAAATTGCCAGAAAGTAGGAAGAATTTATATGACTATTAAATTTAAATGCATTGAAAAGCCCTTTTTTTTTTTTTTTTTAAGATTTTGAAATGGCATGCATTTATATTTTTCGAAGCTATTTCGGAAAACCTCAGCATTCGCCTTTATTTTTAATTAATTAAAATTTCAAAAAAAAATCTTCAAAATGCACATTTCTATCTTATGTACCTAATTTGGTAGCTTTATATCAATTAGTCTGTCTTGCAGACTGCCAACACGCATACATTTATCTTTATTATTAAAGGAGATGAGATACATATAATATTATTGCAAATGAAATGAAATTAAAAATGATTAAATTTCTATCCTGTTAATATATATCTTTAAAACCTGGTATTAATAATATATTGAGGAGATAATTTCACTTTAGGTTTTATTCATATTTAATTGAAATTGTGGTGAAAATAAATATGAACAAATATTAAGCCTTCTTTCTTTTCTAATACTAACCTTTTAAATTAATTTTTTTATATTCAGATGGTGATTGATTTGATGAATCTTATAATGAAAGAAACAAATTTTGACTCTGGGGGATCAGATAAACTATCTCATCTGGTTATTTTGGACCGTGGTAAGAGTTTTTTTAAATTGTTTGTTTAAAATTTAGGCTCAGCTTTACTGTACGGTCACCCTTGGCGACTTTTTCAAAAGTTGGCGATAAATAATTTTTTTTGGCAACCTTGGCAATAGATAATTTTTTTTGGCAACCTGCCGAAAACTGGAATTTTCCCAGAAATTGAGTTTCCCCATTTCGAACTTCGGTGATATATGGTGAAGTTGATTTTGTCTTAGCTCCCACGTTCTTTGAATTTTATTGTGATGGCTGCATGGGGAGAATGATGTTATGTGGTATGATGAGCATGTGAATTTAAGGTATTTGTATGGATTGGATGAAAGGAAAGAGACGTTTGATTTTTGTATGAAAGCGGGGTTGATTGCGAATAGGTATGAATGTCCGAAATGTAATAAAGATATGAAATTGGTTGCAAGGAAAGATGTTAGTGATGGTTATGAATGGAGGTGTAAATCTAAGGTGAAAGGAGAGGAACATGATGTTAAAAGGAGTGTTCTAATTTTTTGATGCTAATATGCCTTACATTTCTTATTTCCTAACATAACCCATAAAAGCTTTGCACTTTTATTTTGTTACAATCCAGAAGTTCGTTATTCCTCTCCGAAACTTTTCAGCCATTTTCTATGCTCTGTTTTCATTGGTTCTCGCTTCGAAGTCGCCAGAATGGCGACTTATGGCGGGATTTTGAAAAAGTCGCCAAGGGTGAGCGTACAGTAAAGTTCTACCAAAATTTATTCTTTGGGATGATACTTCTCCCCCTTTATTGACATTTTAATAGAATGGAATAAAATCTCTGTCTTGTTGCTTATCATTATCTTTATTGCTTATTTGTTATAACACTTATGGATAAGCCTTTCAAAAACACAATATACATGAGCATATTATAATATATTACTGCTCGTCAAGATTACTTTTCGACAACTTTCATTATTTTGTATTTCCATATGAAATTTTTATAAGTTCTCTATTTTTTCCCCCTTTCTACCACACAAAAAAAGGTTTTGTTGTTGTTGTTGTAATGAGTGAATTATTTTCTGTTCTTTAAAAGTAAAGAGTATTTAACTAAAACAAATATAAAATACTTTCCATTATGTGTTTCTTCTTTCACTAAGTACAAATAATATAAAAATCTTCTTTTTGCAACAAATAGTTTTCATCTGATTAAAAAAATTTTTTTTTTGTAAAAGTTTTTTTTTTTTTTTTCGATAATGGAACTGGATTAAACTGGAACTGGATTTGAGACAGAATCGTATATAATTGCTTATAAAGTATGTTATATATATATATATATATATATATATATATATATATATATATATATTTGAATTGTCCTATTCTTGTTATTTGCCTGAAATGACATTTCAGTTCTAGTCAGATTTAATTACATTTTTGAAAATTAATATTAATATAACTTTGTGATGCCATCTTTTTAACTATGCATTTAAATTGATAAATTATGGAGTATATGAATTCTACTTTTGAGAGGTTGTGACAAAAAATTATTATAAGCATGTTTTGTTAAATTGTCTATATAATCTATCTTTATAATTATTTTCTGGTTTTCTGTACTTTTATATGATTGAGTTCCCATCATTATTTGTTTTGTATTATGTCTCTTCAATTCTAAACAGAATCATACCTCTCCTCCCTTTCTCAGGCTTTCATAATGAAAACATATCTTGTTAATCATGTTGATTACAGCAATTCACTGTATTACAGAATCATTATTACAGTAATATTCCAGTAGGAATTTTATGGATTCTGTAGGACTTTACAAAATTATATATATATATATATATATATATATATATATATATATAATGTATTTGCCTATCAATTAATTTTTTAAAAATTTGTTTTAGATTATAATAATATCAATAAATTATAAAGAAAAATTGGAGCATTCCTTTTCATATTACTCACTTTTCATAATGTGTCTATTTCTTTTTTATTTTTTAATTAATGATTTTTTTTGGTTATTTAACAGTCAAATAAAGGCAGTTTTTATGGATTTAAAATATAATGTATCCTAATTTTGTGTTTGTAAAGACTGTAAATTTTTAAAATTAAACCAATAATGTAAATCTTCATTAAATCTAAGCTGGTTAACAAAAAAAAATGTTGGAGAGATGCTTTCAATATTTAATTACTACATTTTTTAAATTTAAATTCATTCTCCTGTATTTGCTAATATATTGTGTGATTTTTTAAAATTTTAATTTATATGCTAAATACTATCACAAATCAAATATTTTATTTTAAATTGAATCATAGATAATTTTTGTTTTATAGATATAGATTATGTCTCTGTACTTTTATCTCAACTTACCTACGAAGGAATGCTGGATGAATTTTTTGGAATTAATAGCGGTAAGTATGTATTTTCAGGAAAACCAGTTTCAAACAATCATTCAAATGTTGTGCTTTTATAAGACTCTTGTTCATATATGTCTGTGTAATCATCTTTTGAACAAACCTTTTTCTGTGATATATTAATGCCCATTAGCTAACTTTTATGTTTTTATTCTCCATTTAGTTTGTATCTTTTTAAGCATGTATTATAAAATTGTATTTAGTCCTTTTTTTGCATAAAAATACCCTTTCGAAGACAATTTTTCTATTGGTTGTTTTGATATATGAAGAAGTTTCTATTAATCAAATTTGATGCTTTGAATAACTTCAGAAAGAATATTGCCATTATACAGCATATAGTGTGTGTTGTTTATAAGTAGTGCTGGAGGTGCTTCATTAAAAATTTTATTATAAATAGAAAATTCAAATTTATTTGTTAGTAATTATACCTTTAAAGATTTTTTAAAAAAAAAATTATTCTGCTGTATTGATAACTAACTATTTTATATACCTTAAAATATGTTAACTTTATAATTATAATTTTTACTATAAGTCTTGAGAAAATATTGCATTCTCTTAAAAAATATTTGATTTATCTAGAAATACAATGTAATATATTTTTAAATATATAACATAAAAATACTTTATTAAAATTTGAAGCAAGTACATCTTTTTTCATGAAAATATGTAGTTTTCCAAAGTAAAGTTGAAAAAAAAAATATTGAGGGAAAAAAATAAAAAATAAAAATATGTTGCAAATTTAAGTGTTGGTTTAAGTCATTGAATTATCCAAACATACAACTCCATTTGTATTTGTAAGAGTAATATTATAATGTGATTTAACATTTCATAAATTTCACTTTTATGATTTTATTATTTTTTTACTTCATGTTAAATAGTCAAATAAGATAAAATCTGGATTGAATATTTTATGTTGCACATGAATAAATTTCATGATTTTCCATTTGATGTTTTTTTAAAAAAATATTTTGTATTTATTTTATTTCAACATTTCTAAAAATGTATTGAAACTCACATTTTTACTGGTTCAAATTAATATTCAGTTTTTTTATGGCATAAAAGCAAAACATACAAGTTTTGGAAATTTTTGTTTTTAAATATACATTTGAAATAAAAGACAGAATAATTAATTAATTTAATAGAATGATCAATTGCTATTATTCTTAAAAATTTTATATCAAAAATCAATATTAGAAACTTAATTCAATTGTTTTATATTTCTTAAATTTATGTTTCCAATGTTAAAAGTAGTAGTTTTGTAACACGTTGCTTAAATACTTTTTGAAGTTAAATTATTATAGATAAACCATATTTTAAAACATATGTTGAAGCATTTTTACTTTTTAAATTCTTTCCATTATTTTTTTTTATCTCCACCCTCTTCAAAATAGTTTAGTATTTTTTAGTAATTCCACTTAATTCATTAGTAATTTATCTATAGACATTCAGTGCTTCTGCATTTAAAACAGTGTCAAAATTTTATTTACATATTAAATCAAAAGCTTATAAAATATTTTTGACTGTTATTATAGGTCGCATAATATTTCCAAAAGAAGTAACTGCTAAAGAGGAATCAATAAAAGTTGTACTGAATAGCAGTGATGTAGTAAGTAGCAATTGCCTTTTTATAAACAAAAAAAAAACATTAATTTATTTGAACATAATTACATAATATATCTCAATAATATTACATGAATTTGTCAATAAATATATCTTGTGTAAATTTATGCATATGCTGGCTGCTTTATTATCATAGTTACTCTTATTTTATTTTCATTATAATTTCTTACATTTGCTGAGTATTTCTTTAATTACATTGAAAAATTTTCATGATAGTACACATAATTTAAAATGGAGCAATGGAGTTCTAGTTGTAAATATCTATAATACTGAAAATAATTTTTGATTATCATTCTTATAGAAAAAAAGTAAGTAGCTGAAATTGATAGCCACTTATCCTACTGAATGATAATTCTAACTTATCCTTATACTTATCCTACTGAACATTCTATATTCAGAAGCATTTTTGAATGATGTAGAGAAAATCAGGTGAATGTTATTGTTGTGTTGCCTGATTATTGCAGTTTTTTTAGAGATTTAGCTTCTTAACACTGTTTATACATTAAATAAATAAATGTTTGAATAAGATTTTTAATCTATTATAAGGATTTTTTTGTTTATTTATTTATTAGAGAATGTTATAAAATACTTTAATATTCAATGCTAAAATACACACACCCACGCACACATGCACACAAAATTTATAAAATACACTTTCATATAAACATTTTAACAAAGAAAGATTTAGTATAGATTTTTAATTACAAAGAAAAAGTGAATTCTCATTAAAGACTTAATTTAATTTTTTTTCTGATAGTAACATTTGTACATTTAAAGTAATTAGGAAGACCATGAAACTAGTGTCTTAGACTCAACCACATTGTATTTTGCCAATTTTTTTTATATGAACACCCATGATATCTAAATGTGTCATTATGATTTATTTTTTCTATCACCTTCCGTTTTTAAGAAATATTGAGAAAAAAAATCATGGTGTTAGTATTTACAACAATTTCTTGAACTAACTTTGCTCTAGGTTGATCGCGCAAGTATATTTAAAACAGAATTTTCATTTGCTATAATAAAATGTAGTTCATTAAAGTTGACATGACTCAATTAATATAGAAATATGAAGGTCAAATTATTGGTTATCATGGGGAACAAATTAGCATTTAATTATTACCAAAATTTAAAATTGATTGAAAGAATTTATATTTTTTATACTTTTGCGATTAAGATTTCGATTTTCTTATTATGTATAGTATTTCAGGTGTTCAATGAAATCAGAAACAACTACTTTGCTAGTGTATTTAGTTTGTTGCGGGACAAAGCAAAAGAACTTCAAGCCAAAAGTGTAAGGAATCTTCCCTTTTTTTTAAAAAAAAATTTCAAAATAATTTTGAAATCAAGACTTACCTTATTTGAAAGTTTGCATTTTTGTTATCAACTCCTTCTAACTCCAATGCTAATATAATTTAGGAAACTTCCTCAATGTCTCTTGGTGATATAAAAAAGTTTGTTACACAAGAAATGAAAAATATTCGACAACAGCATACTTCTCTTTCCTTACGTATGTATTTCATTTCATTTGTTATATTATTTACATTTTGAATTCAGTAACTGATTGGTTATTGAATATAATCTCATTATTAATTATGTTGACTTCTATTGTTTTTCTGCTTATTATTAAATTATAATGTATGTTTTTGCAAATTTGCTTAATTAATACTAATATAAATAAATGCTTCATAACCAAAACAAATAATTAATTATATGATTTCCCACGTCAACTCAGTTGTTGTTCTTGTCATATGACCATCGTTCAAAATTATGAGGTCTATCACAAAATAACTCTAGTTATGCTTTAAAAATGAAATGTTAATATAACTATACTACGATATATACCTATGAACTTTTTTTTTGCATGTAACAGAAGTAATGTATTGAAATCATAATTTTTTGCATTATTTTGATAGTTAGCACATTTCTTAATACTTGAATCCTTTTAAATTTTACTTTTTAAAAAAATAGCTGAGACAAACTCCCAAAAGTTCAAAGATCTAAAATCATTTATATAGTCTATGAAAGATGATGAGTACAAATTTCAAGTTTTCAATGAATACATTCATTTACAAATATATGGAAATTCTCACTTCCTTTTTTATATTTCTTCATATTTTGCAAATTTATTGCTGAACTTTTCAGCCCCTGGCTGGTGTGGTATGAAAGTTCAGGAAGGAAATATTTGCATAGATGTTATTCTCACCTTCTGACTGTATTTCACAATTAATACAGAAATTAGTCCCTTGTGTTGCTTCAATTAAATTAAATATATGGTCTATTTTTGACATACATTTTTGTATCTTACATTTTTTTCTATATAAATCTTGCACACAAAGATTCTTTTATATGCGTGTAATTTTATTTTCTGTGAAATATTGCAAACAAATATTTTTTATTCAAATGTTAAAATCTTTTTAAAAAAAAGCTCATTATTAAGCTAACATTATGCACTGCAGGTAGATTTATTGTTTACTAATTATTTTTTTATTGTTTATAAAGATATTGGAGCTTGTGAAGTTATTTTAAATACAAAAAGTGAAGAAAATTTTCAAGAACGCTTAAGAATAGAGCGTGGTTAGTATATTTGTTTGATTACTCTTTTCTGAAAATTTTCTTTCATTTTTTACTTTGAAGACTAAATGGTACATATTTGTATTATTCCTTTTAGATATTTTAGAAGGTCAAAATTTAAGAGAATGTCTTACCTATACTGAAGATGTTATTAACAGACAAGTGAGAATTTCTCCTTTTATTCATAAATTAATTTTTTCAGTTCATTATATCTAATTTCTATTTTTATAGTCTAACCTATTTAAGTTTGTTAAACCTAACTATTATTTCAACTTATAAAAACGAAACATAAATAATTATACAATTTTTGGAAATTATATAATGGTCCCAAAAGACAAATTTTGAATTAAGATATTTTAAAATGTTAACGTACTTATAATTCACTTTGCACTTTGATCTAGTTTACAAAGGAGGTATTGAGTGATAATCATTAATTACTATAGATACATAATTTAAATTTCATGCAAATAATACAATGTTGCAGTTGATATAGTTCTTTTATAACGAAGATATTGATTGATTACTATAAATTACTATAGATATATAATTTAAATTTCATGCAATTAATACAATGTAATAGTTAGTATTTTTTTGTGTGTTTTCTATACCTTTTGAGAATATGTTAATTTCACATGAACAAGTAGCATTCCATATATTGTATGATTAATTTGAAATTTTAAGAAGGACCATTATTTCACTTCAGTGTATTAATTTTTCTTTAATCAGTTGTTATTGTTATCTTAAAATTTTATTGTTTTATCTAAACAGAGACCTGAAAAAAAACTTACATTATAAATTAGAATGATTTAAAAGTGAAAATACTTCTCCAAAAAAGATTTGGATATTTTCTCTTTCAAAAATTTTGAATAAGCAATACATTCTTATTCATATTTGTCTCTATAAGTTATTTTCTTTTTAATTATTCTGAATTTTTCCTTTTTAAACAAAAGTTTGCTATTCTTATCCCTTTTTTCCCTTCAAAATGTAAATTATTAATTTATTATTAGACTAAATTATTTGTTGATTATTGTAGGATAGCTACTCCAGTGCCTTAAGATTGATGTGTCTTCTCTCTATTTCGCAAGATGGCTTATTATCTGCTGATTATGAATCATTAGCAATTCAGTTTCGTCAGGTAGGCTTAAAGTTTTAGAATCTTACATTTTTGTTTGTTTTAACTAAGGAAAAGATATTTTTTTCTGTTTATATCAAATATATAAATCCTTCTTTTCTTGTGAAACAAATTGCCATAAAATTTATAGTGTATTTTCATTTATTATGATATTTACTTGTTGTAAATCTGGATTGAAACATCAAATTTCTTTAAAATCCTGTTAGAGTAATTTATACATCCTTTGTGGCATTATATTTCTAATTATTGCTTAATGTTGATTTTATCAATACAGACATATTTTTTTAATAACTGTAACTGAAAATGGAATATTCTATTATATTATTCATGGAAGAGAAGGTTTTAAACTAAATAAAAATATATCTTTTATTTAAAAAAGTGAGCCTTTGATTTTATTTAAGCAAGAATATCAGAAAAACAAATGAAAAAGAAAGATGTTTTACATATATTTTGAAGCACGCTAATATTCTTTTAGTAATGTATTTATCTTTCAAGTTTAATGCGACTTAGATTAGATTTATTTTTCAATTCCTAGTATCATCTCACACTTTCTCTATAAATATATCTTCAAATTTTCAATTGTTAATAAAATATTTTTTTATTCATCCACTCAAGTTCAAGAATTTTTTTAAAAACTTGTAGTGAAGGTCATTTGATGTTAATACATTTTTTTCAAATATTAATTCATTAACTTTTTATTAATTGATTAAAAAATTTCTCGCTAAAAATCTTCATTTCCTCATCACCAAATAAAAGAACCAATTCAGTTTGTTTTTTTCCCCACACTAATGTGATTAGGCTTAACCAATTATCGATCAATTATTTCAAATGATTCTGTTCATTTTCTTAGTGTTTGATGCATTTAAAATTAAGCATGGTTAATTAATTGATTTTTTGAAGTACTTACGAATTAAAATAATACAGAATAAAGAAAATTAAAAATTTCTATACTTTATTGCTTTACCCCAAATGGCATAGAAAATTCATGCATCACATTTTTTGTTGCCCCAATTGGTATTGAAAATTCAATGCTAGTATAATTTTTTGATCAATTACTTATAGTAAGTATAATTATTAGGTTGGGATAGCCTGGTTAGTGGGGTATTGGATTCGCATCCCTTGTGCTACGAGCTTGAACCCGACTGTGTGTGTGTGGTAGACGCTATATCTATCGTTATCACAAAGTCCACCATGTTGAGAGTAATACTACTGGGGGTACTGGGTTAGAGGTGATGATTCTCTATTCCAGATCTAAATTACGATCTGTAGATGAATGAATGAAATGAAGAAATGAGGTACGCTCCATAAAAATCGGTTTGAAATGTGTGTGAGCTAGAAATCAGATTTCTGCCTTCGTGTGTTCAGGGGTCCATACCCTCAGAAGCTACTGCACCCCTCCTTCCATTGTATAGCAAAACATGAGAACAACAACAACTATTGTAATTATTTAATTAAAAAAATTAAAATTTTTAAAAAATTGTGGACCTTAAATTTAAATTGACTTAATTTTTTTAAATATTACATTTTAAAAATAAGGCCTATTAATTATTAATAAGAATATAATATTACTGGTTGTCTCATTTGCATGTAATGGAAACTTGTAACTTTTATTGTGAAAGAAAAAAAATTTGCATTAAAAATTCTATTAAAAAATGTGAAAGTTAAATTTGCTTCTGTATTAGGAATTTTTGTGGCATTTTATTTTGCTAATATTTGAATATAAACAAGAATTTCTGGATTTGATTTTCAGTTTTTTCAATTATTTTCTTTTGCACCTTTTTGATATTATTTTTACTTTGTAGAGTTATGGATGTAAATATGTATCAACTCTATACAAGTTGAAAAAACTTGGCCTTCTGTTAGACCAAGCACCACTACTGCCATCCAGCAGTGCAAGATCGAGCAAGATAACAGAAGTAGCCACTAACAAAGCTTCTAAAATTGCTGAGAAAGTTGCCACTGCTGTTGCCTTTCCGAAATACAGTCCATTTAGAGCAATTTCTAAGAAATTTAATTTGGTGAGTTTGTGGATATGAAGTAAAGAAATTTTAATGATATTTTTGTTGTTGTATTTATTAAAATTTCAAAGTTTTTTTTTTCTAGATACCTTCAGAAGAACAGAACATTGATCTCAAAAATCCAACAGATATGAGTTATGTCTTTGGGGGAACATATGTGCCATTAGTTGGAAAAATAACAGAACAAGTGAGCATTTATAAAATATTGTAATAATTATTTAGAAAAATTGATTTTTAAACTATATGAGCATTCACTCACTATAAATCATCATATTTAGTCGTCTTAATTCAAACATTTTTGGAACCATAACTAAAATGAAAAGGACAATTCAGTTTTGTTTCATATATTTGACTAGTTACTTGAGGTTTTGAGGCACTGCAATTCTAGCTGAGTTCAATGTTTTATGTGCTTGTTCTCTTGATTAATTCTAAGCATTAGTAAGATCTTGGTTTTTATTGATAAGGTGTTTTTTTCCTCAGTATATTAGAAGTATAATAGAAACCTTTATGTATTTGTTGAAATTAGTCTTTGAAAGTAAATCTAATTTTTTTTGTTTCAATTTTTATTTCAGATTGTTGTTCATGGCTCATTAAAGAATCTCGAAGAAAGTATGAAGCTTTTGCCTGGTTCAACCTTAATAAATTATAAGGCAGACAAAGGTAAAGTTTTTAGTGTTATTTTAAAATTTTGTTCTTTGATTTCTTGTTTATGCAGCTTTGGTGATTTTATAATTTCTTAGTGACTATTTTATACAACTTTTTGATGACATTTTTATATATATTTCATAATAGAATCTATACATAATGAATTTGTAAATGCCACTTATTTAGAAACAGTATATATGCTGAATGTAGTTATCAAATGTTTACCAAAATAAGTTTTAAAAACTGTTTTGCTTTTTTATCTTTATTTATTTCATTTTTGCCCCTATTTGACTGTCTTATTATTGTACCTTTTATTTTAAAACAAAATTTAAAGTAGTTATTTGTATTTTTTTTAATACTGACTTAACCAAGAGTGTTTACATACACAACAACTTTAATTTATTCTTTTATTTAAGAATTGACATGATCTAGAAAATATTAGCATCAATGTATGCTTTTTAATATTTATAATTGTAATGTCTATTTGTTTGTTTTACGTTGTGTTGATTGAATTAAACTGAAGTAATGCATATAGTCAATAATAGTATTTTCTTTATTATTATTTTCTTTTCTAAGTCAATGCTTCCAAAGGGCAATCCAACAAATATTTTCAAGAAACTTTAATTGCCAGCTGACAGAACTTATAACTGATAACTAACTGTTTTAATATAAGATATAAATGTATAGAAAGATGATAATAAATACTAAATAGCAGTAATGATATTAATACTAATAGCAGTAATGATAATAAATACTAAAAATGAACATGGGCTAATATTTACAACAAGCGATTTCAGTCAGGAGTGAATAAATAAACATTTTTAATTCAAACTTTTTTTTCTATAAACTTTTTAATTCATAAATACACAAAATAAATTATGTTCTAATATTGTTTTTACATTTTCAGAAACTGGATATGTCATTCCTACTAAAGACATTGCTTCGAAAACTATTTTTGTTTATGTTTTGGGTGGTATTACTTTTGCTGAAGTGGCAGCATTGAGACTGTTAGGACAGTTGCATGGTAATATATATTTTTTTCTAACTTTATCGATAATTTGAGTAATGAAGTCACTTTAAATTTCTCATTTGTCTTTGTTAAAAATAGTATAAATTTACATAAGAATTGCATAAATTTATATTAGAATAAAAGATACATATTTATTTTATCTACATATGTTCTATACATAAATTGTTAATTATTTAAGTGCTCACCTGTTGATTATGTTTCAAAATTACTTATTTCATATCAAAGAGTTATCTCTTATGTTATAAAAGAGTATGCTGTTTCAATAAATCAATTAATTTTATTATTATCAAAGTAATATTAGATTTAATTTATATAGATTGTTTAAGTTTTTGCATAGTAAATTTTATCATATATGCTTTAAAACTTTGAAATGTGCTATTATCAAACTTTTATATTGATCCACATTAGAATTCTACTAATTGTAAGTCAACAAGCTGGTTTCTGAATCTCATTTTCAGAATCATTATTTTTCTAGAAAATGCACAGCTGAATTAAATTATCCAATCTTAACTCTTTGGTGACTGGCAATTTTACACAGAAACTATGTCATGTCACCGGCTACTTTTTTGTAATTGAATATGAAAATAAAATGCTCTAAAAAAACTCCAATGAATTTTGTTGAATTAGAACATAAAAAGGTTCTTCGCCGATATGTTCCGTCATGGTTGAAATTTTTGGAATTTTACTAAAATTCTAATAAAAATGTAAATACTAGGAAAAGTAATTTTTCTGTTATAAAGGGGACAAGACTAAATACGATACGCCAAGTTTTTGCAATTTTCTATATCGCCCTCGGTGTTATAAATTGAAACAGATAATACAAGTGCAATGACGAGTTAACTCGTCACCGGTCAACAACGTTTGGACATGAAAAGACGAGTTAACTCGTCACCAGTCAGCAAAGTGTTAAAGTTATTTGAGCTTCAATGCCTAGTTTTTCTATAAAAAATTTCAGCTTAAGAATAATGGAAAGTTAAATCACAATATACAAAAAGTAAATAAATTTAATGATTATAGTTATTTAATAAATTTTATGAGAGGAATTAAGAGGGTTCTTGTTTCTTTTTATTACTTCATATTGATGAATTTGATGGAAGTATGGCTTATCAGAAGTTTTATGATTCTAAATGAGATCAATACCCATAGTTTAAGTACAGTTCATTTGGATAAAAAAGTAGATCTTTAAAAAACACTCAAGAGATTGTAACTATACCATTGAACAAATCATCAGGAAATAGAGATGGCATGTCAAATTTGAAAGAATTCAAAAATCCTTTAATCACAGAAAAAGGAATCATTGCTTCAAATGACAATTCTTTTTCATTATGTTTCATGGAAGTAATAGAATAAAGATAATATGAATAATTATCTTATGGAAGTAAAATAATTATCGAAAAAAATGCAGATTGGTATTTCTTAAAATTTTTTGATGGAAACATTATTTAACTGTAATTCTTCTGAAATAATGATTTATATGATTGAAAATTTCTGATTTGAAAATCAATAATATATTTATTTTTAGTTCTTAAAAACTGATTTAGTTTTTACTTGGAGATATTTATACACGAGTATTATTTTAATAGGTTGCAAAATTCTGATTGGCACCACATCATTCATCAGTGGCAAATCTCTACTGAAATCTCTCTCCCCGGTCGATGAAAGTTGAAAACACTTATTACAGTATTTCTATTTACATTCCATGTATATCTTTGATTGAGATATTTTGAATCACCTATTATTTTATTATATGTACAAAGTATATGAAATAAATTTTATATTATTTAAAGCAATTTCAGAAGATTTAAATTTTGTATTAATTTATAACAGATGTACAATATCTGTTCCTATCTACTGCTCTCCATACCACAAAAAAAGAGACATTTTATAATTCTTTATGCTGATATTTAGCACTGATTTATAAAAATGTCTTGAGTCTTGGATTTATTTAAGAAAAGAAATTAATTTTACTTATGTGGTGATTGCTATATAAGCCAATTAATATCCTTCGAGCTGAAGGGTCCCTTTTGCTTTATCGGTATGATACTCGGCTACTAACCATAAGATTGGGAGTTCGGGCCTAGCGTAATCCGCTATAATCATCCTAAAATGGTAATCCGACTGACCTTGGATAAACGCAACCTTCGCACATAGCTTCGTTCAACTGTCGTGGCGCCCTCTATCGGCGACTCAGTGACCTAGACGCGCATTAAATATGACAATTGTCAACTTCACCACCACTTCACATAAGTATCGTTCGCCAACATCACAGGGGGGATACTCTGTGGTGATTTCTATAAAAGCCAATTAATATCCTTCGAGCTGAAGGGTCCCTTTTGCTTGATCGGTATGATACTCGGCTACTAGCCATAAGATTGGGAGTTCGGGCCTAGCACTATCCGCTACAAATCCCTAAACTTAGTTAAAATAAGTAAAGACACTTCTTAATGACTTTTGCTAAGGAATTGATTTTTTAAGATTTCATGGAATGATTTGTTAGAAATTTACAACAAATGTCATTCCATCATTAAAAGCTTACCCATTACTATCTTAAAATAATAATTCATTCAATTTTTAAAACCAGATTATGCAATCAAAATATAAATCAAAATTTTTTGATGGCATCTAAAGTTGTTAAGAGGCAACATCTGTGATCAAAGGCATTGAAATAACTTGCCATTGATATTTAAAAATTGATAATCTTAATGCTATTGAGTTAGAAAAGATTAATTCAGAAATACAAAGAGATTGGGTCTAATATTCTGTTGATGTATTTGAAATGAAATATGAGTACCACAAAAAATACCTAGATGGAATATGTGTATACAGAGTATTATTAAAGCATATCTCACTACAATTTTAAATTTATTAACTGCTCCCTTTATAAAGAGAAAGATCAGATCTTTCACAGAAAATTTCATTACTTTAATTTTTTTAATAGACCACTTACTGTTCAAAACTACGAAATATAATTCAACACAACTTATTTTGTTTTGTTGAATTATGTGGTTTTTGTTTGTTGCAACAAAAATAAAGTAAATTTTTTAGTTAAAATTGTATTTCTTTTTAAAGTTTAAAAATTATCTTTTGACGTCATGGTTAGAATACATACCTAGTGGGTTAAGTGATCGTAGATACTGTTACACTTTTAGCATAGCGGGTTCGGATTGAATGGACTTTACTTGAGGACAGCACAAATAAATTTATTTACAGCTATTTACAAGTATTTGCAGGATGATGTGATAAAGTAAAACTTCAGATAAAATCAATCCAACAGTCAACAATCACTTACAGCGTAAATACGAGCTTTATGCACAATAAAAGCAGACTGCAAAACAGCTATCGTAAAGCACAATAAATAGTAAGTCACAGCGAGCTCAATTATACAACGTTAACAGCAAACGTAAAAACAGCTCACTAATAACAAGCGAGAAAAGTAATTGGCAAGTCCAGCGAGACGCTTCTCTTCCGAGAGGAAACTGCCGGAACTACAGCAACCCATCCCTTATATAGCCGAGCAAGCGCGCGCCCAAAAGCACTTGAAACTCCATGAACAATCCAGCGGCTACCAGACTTTTCTTTTCGCCAAACCAATCCGACTGGCGTAAAACTCCTCGTCAAACGTCGCCACCTTCGACGTTCTTCCGCTGCGCTGGCCCGCTTTTAACAATACATTTAAATTAATAAGTAATAGTTGCAAATGATTTACCATGTTAATAAAATCGATTCTTTGGTAAAATCGTTTTTCTTTTAAATATATATTTAGTCTGAATTTTATGTGCATTTATTCTTCCTGATTTGATGAATTTTATTAAGTTTAATATATTTTATTTGTTTGTTTTGTTAGTTTGTCTTTGTGGAAAACATGTTATGATTGTACTTATTCAGAGAGTTAAAATACAGAATGAATACAAAGTCTTTCCCTTATTCAAATATATTAGTATGAAGTAATTTTTGAATACAGCAATACAAAATGTTTTCATTTACACTGTCTTATTTTTAAGTTTTTTCCCATCTTTTTTTTAAATCATTGAACAAAGTGCACCGTTGATTCATATATGTCTGAGTGAATATAAAATTATTTTTTTTATGAAATAAAAGTAATAAAAGAAAAAAAAGACTTTTAGAATAATTTATTATTAAAATAAATGGAATGTTCAAAAGGATGCTATCCTGCTTTTGTCATATGAGTTTATAATATGGCATTGAAAGCTAAGTCAACAATTGTCATGTCTAGTTTTCATAGATATTTGATATAACCAAGCATTGAAGGCAAAGGCAGCAAATGTCTTGTCTAGCTTTCATGGATCTTTTCTACATCATTTAATGATGATTAAGCATTGAAGATTAAGACAACAAATGCCATTCCTAGTTTTTATGGATGTTTACATCATTTTATGATATAATCAATCACTGAAGACTAAGACAACAAATATCATGTTTAATTTTATATAATAAATTTTGGGCAACTAGAACAACACCTTAATTTATTTTAGTTGTGAGTATAAGTTGAAATATACTAAGCGAATTTATTTAATTACAAATTTAATTAAATAATATAAATTTGCAAGAATTAAGCATGATAGTTTTTGTGTAATATATTATTATATTCATGATTAGACTTTATTTTTCACCCTGTATATGTTGCTGTAATTAATTGGAAATCTAAATATTAATGGTAGATTTTTGATTACTTAACTGTATCCAGTTATTTGACAATTTCAACAATCATGGCAGTCTGATCATATTCAATAAAATCCACTGTGCTGAGTTTAGAATTGATAAGGATCTAAGCTATTTGAAAAATGGAGTACTTTTTAAGTACATTTAAGTAATACATTTTTATATATAAAGTACTACCATTTTTTTTTTTTTTTTTTCGTCTTCCATCGCCAGAGAGTTTGAAGAGGTGGTGTGTGGGACAGTCCAGGTATTGTTCACATCATCTGCCCATATTTCAAAATTGCGAGCTCTGTCCTATAATAGCTGTAATGTTATTTTTAATAACTAAACATTAATATAATTAAACTAATTCTAGAAAATAGAAATATTGAGCTTTGGCTTGTGTAGTAGATATTTATGTCCGGAAGCTCATCCCCAAATAATGAGGCTCACACCTCTCCTTTTAATGAATCTTGAAAATGTGGGAATTGACATTTTCTATGAATTTTATCTATGAGCACATTTAGATTTTATGAGCCCTCTTAATATAAATAAAAGTCATTGTATTTATTTATATATGTTTCACGTCTCCTTCTAAACAATTGAGTCGCATTCAACTGAATTTTGCACATTCTTTATATAAGAAATGAGAAAGAATATTGTCAACGTTTCAAACCACAAAAATTAATTAAACATTTAATTAATTCAAAATTAATAAAATGTTCTATTCTTTACTATTTTAACTACTTTCTAACTATTTTTTAAAATTTCCCATTTATTTTAATATGCATTTTGACAATACCTTTAATGGTCATAAAAAGTGTGTTATGATCAATGTATTAATAGCCTGTTATAATCAACTGTTTTGATGATTTAAATCTGTTTAAAACAATATAATCGTTAAAACTAATCTAGTCTTTCAAACGAAGATAACTTTTCTTAAACATCAACACTTGTGAAGAAAAGTTTAGTAGTCATTACAGAAAAAAAAATCCTTCTTTGTGATAGTAATATAACTAATATTAATAATTAATGGAAACTATTAAACATCACTGATTTTTAAAAATCGTCTGATTCAATTCATATTATTTTTAATCAGAAGCAGACGATAAAAGAGAGAAGAGGTTTTAAGCGATGAAGGAATTTTATTTATTTAAAAAGTAGTTTTAATGCTTGAAATATTATAGGTTAAAATTTTTAATTCCAAGTTATATTCTGGATTTATTAGCCAGTCATGAGTAATACTTTAAATCTCCAACAGCGAATTCCATAAAATCGCTATATAGATGCAACGCTTCAAAATGATTCTTAATTATATGCAACGTTATAAAAGTAAAATATGCATGCTAAAGAAACATCGAAACGCAGTAATAATAATTATAATAAACTTTTCATTCGTGTACATCGCAGGATGCGGGGCTAAAATCCTTCAAAGTTTTGAATTTATCTTTCACTATCAGTTTTATTCTTATTCTGTTCTAATTATGTGAATTCCAATTTCATGCCTTTCTTGTAAATTATAAATAAATTTCATATCAGAATAATTTTTTTTTACTTGAAAGTATTAGACTAGTTATTTACTTTTTTGCCTTATTTTGATTCGAGATTTTGTTTTCTTTCCAACTCTATATGGTTCATTTTGTTACTGTATTCATTCCACTGGTTAAGTTTAGCTAAGCCTAGTGTGATCAAGATCACACAGACGTATCCAACAGTTTATAAATATTGTAAAGTTTTTTTTGCCCCTTAAATTTTTGTCTAATCTTAATTTTATCTTTCTAGCTTGGTCAAGAAAGAAATTTTTAAATGGACATTAAAAATAAGGTTTCACGTAAAATGTTTAATTTACAGTTAAGAAAAATAATATTTTTTCTTTGCGCCCATTTCAATTAAATTATGGACAATTTTTATTTTACTGATTAAAATTATATATTGAGATCAATTTTCTGTACAGGAGTAATCATCTCTCGTAATAGTAATGATTTAAAAAGGGCAATTTTTCATCAAAATTTTGAAATCAAAACCCAACTGATAAAAACACAAGATAGTGATTTGAATATTCTGAAGTTTGTTGAAATTTAGATCGCGGTTGTAATGTGTTTTAATTTTTTTTTATTTATTAGATTTTTTAATTTCTTTATTTTATTGCTTTCAATACATCGGCCTGTATATTAATTTAATTCAGTTTTTGACCAAATCTTTAAGAATTAATTTTTTTTAAAAAAAATTTCAATATAATAATAAAAGAGAGTTTAGTTCACAATATTTTCTTAAAATAATTTTTTTTTAAATCTTTCTTCATAATTCGTTATTATATTACATGGAATATTGTATGTTTTTTTTTTCAAATTCTCTATTTATTGGCATTTTTTTTCACAGAATCAAAATTTAATTTGAATCAATCTAATTGGTATCAATAGCAAATGAAACTCGCAGAAAGTTAAAAAAAAATTAATCAAGATTCGAGAATTCTAACTGAAAGAAGAATAATAATAAAAAATAAAGATTAAAACGAAATCTACTAAGCATATTTCAATGTATCATGTCAGAACATAATTTCTTGAATCGTTAAGCACAAATATAATTAACAAGCTCGGCAAGTTACATATATTTTTATTCATTTTAATTGTTTCATTGAATGAATCATTTTAGTATTGCGGACGATCCAAAAAAAACTTTGTCACTTATTTATTGTTAAAAAAATATCACATTTCCTATTTATTTCATTTCATATAATCACGTGCTCGAAATGACATTTTTCTAGGTTTACTTGCTGTAATCATTAACTTATTTTTCTTTAATGAGAGCTTTTGAAAATGGGATGGCATCACGTTATTAAAAGCAGATTTTTTTGAGATGCTGGTGCAGATAATAAAATTTTAATTTTTCGCCTATGGATTTTTTTATTATTCGCTCTACGGCTTTTTGTTGACGCCACAGAACCTCTTTTCTAAAACAATATCATGTTTCGACATGATAATAAATTTTTTTTAACGAATACAAAAGAATCCATACCCGATAAATGTTTAGACATTTTGCCCTTCGATCATACGCAAAACTTGAAACCACTATTACAAAATGGGAAAGGTTAACCTTTTATACATATAGAATCAGACCGGAACTTGGATAAATGGAATGTAATAAAATAAGAAATCAAATCGAAAATAAAAATGTGAAGTAATATCTAATATCGTATAACATTCGATGCAGAAAAAAGTTTTTTTTTTTGTAACTATTTATTATTTTATAAGTAAATTTAATAGCCATGGAATTTAGTAAAATCGATTTCGGATAACAAATTACATTCATTCGGATATAATTCACCATTGAAACTTCTAAAAAAAATAGAGAAATAGTTGATCTTTAGTTCTACAGTTGCATTCAAATAATACTTCAAAATACAAACAAGCTGTAATTTTTCTTTTTAAAAAATCGTCTGCGCTCAAAAAATTATTTTTTAAATAAACGAGAGAAATACGATATTTTATTTGATTTTCCTTACGATCGAAGGACAAAGTATTTAAACATTTATAATAAGTGTTTACAAATTATTTCCAATGGCTGTTTTTTTTTAACCAACCATAATGATGTTTCTTTAAAGAATCCAATTTCAGCACAAAGCTCAACTTACGCAGTCTGATTTCAAACGCAATTCTTCGGTTTTCGTAACATAAACAAAGTTAACTCTTGTTTCTAGAAATGAAATCCGATAAAAACCTGCGCAGTTTACAATGCAGTATTCAGAACCATATCAGCAACTCTAGGTTTTAAATTCTTTTTGCAAACGCGTGGAAAAATGCAAGCGCTTGGAATACTGTTTTTATTATCCCCAATTTGCTTAAAAGTGGTACTTTGTGGTGAGTTTAAAAACTTATCTATATAATTTTTTGTTATATTATAATTTCATATTTAATAATTATAATTTTTTTTACTGTTATTTTTAAACCATTATTTTATTTACGACTTGGTGACATTTGTTTAGTTTCGCCTTTCTATTCAAGCCATTTTCTTTATGTCATATTTCATCTTTGTGTATAACTGTTTTATTTATATCATTTTCGCGATATTTTTTAATAACTTTCTCTTGTTTAACAAGAATGTAAGTATGTTATATGCCACTGTGGTCTGTTTTAAGAAAATATATTGTAATTAAGAGTGTTAATGAGAGCATAAGGATAAAGAATTTTTATTAAATGCCCTACCTCATCAGACACTTGTTCAATATGCAATGTCTAAGTTTTTGAAGTACACATTATTTTTCTAAATATTTTTTGCGAAAGGAATATTTTATTTCGTTTTATATGAATCAAATTTTTCGAATATGGTTACATTTTTTTAACGCTTTTCCCTTTAAGATCTATAAAAAGAGAAGAAATAATAATTATCAAAATATTTAAAGCTCATATTTTACATGTTTCCATATTTCGTATTTCCCACTAAGTCTGAATAACACATTTCTGAAACAATGCCTGTCTATCTATATATGAGCGTGAAAACCCAAAAATGCTTTGAGGTTGATAGATTGAATCTGATATCTATTTTTGTCCTAAATTAGGAGAATTCTGTTAAATTTTGAACGTAATGCATTCACATTAAGTCTGTCTGTCTTCTTTCCGATTTCAGATAAACCTGATAACTATAAAATGTCAAAATGAAGTTGGATAAAATTTGGTTCAAAGATGTAGCATTTAATATTGGAGGTTTGCATCCAATTTTGAGGCAAATTCATCAATATTTTGAGATCTGCTTGATTTGTATTTTCACAAGCATGTGCTGTTGTTACTTATGGCACTTGCCATGGACAAGCGAGCTGACGTGCCTTCAGTGATTTTAAGCCGAATGAGCGTCTCTTGTTTTTGAAGTAACGCCAACTAAGGCCAAGAGTACGACTTAGCTACACACTCATCACGTTCGCTTTCACAGCCCCTTCTTACAGGGGGGGGACCTCACATATAGAACACAGAAGAACAATCATGCTCTTACCGGGACCCAGATCACGAGGAAGACGCGCTACCTCTGAGCCAGGATGCCGAGACCACAAACATGTAAAAGGGATAACTGAAAACTTTAGTGGTTTACATTTGATTTTGGGATTAAAACTGAAGTTTTGGATCAAATTTTAGTTTCAAACCATCTGCTAATAGGCGACCAATATATATATATACATCTTTCTAATGTTTTATTATCACATTCCTATTACTCATAAAAGAAATCACCAAAAAAAGATCATAAAAGAAATTGCCATTCATCAAATCATAAAAGAAATCGCCAAAGATCATATTTAAAGGCAAAGAGTTAGATAGATAAAATTAGATGCATAGATTCAACATATAAAATGTATATTTTCGTTTGAGCCGGCTTTCTGGTACAGAGGTAGCGCGTCTTCCTCGTGTTCTGAGAGTCGTGGGTTCGAGTCCTGGTTTAGGCATGATTATTCTTCTGTGTGCTATCTGTGAGATGTGTGACTGTGCCTCTGTAAAAAGGTGCTGTGTAAGCAAATGTGATGAGTGTGTAGCTAAGTCGTACCATTGGTCCTAGTAGGCGCTACTTCAAAAACAGGAGACGCTCCTTTCAGCTTAAATCTGCAACTGTATCAGCGGGAGACTTGTCCATAGGCAAGTGCCATAAGTAACAACAACAACTGATCAGTTATCTGTTTCTTCATCAGAGTATGATGAACCGCGGGGGTATGTTGGTAGGGTCTTGACTCGTGAACATTAGGGTTTGAGATTCGAGACCCGTATTCACCGAAGAACCATCATGAAAGGGGGTCTTTTGCGCGTTAAATTCGTTAAGACCAAACGTCCTCCCGCTAATGTGGTGGAGAGAGGGAAAGTCCTTAAGAATTTCTCTTCACTTAAGATTAAATAATTATTCAGTTTAGTTGTCCCCAGTGTTTGAAAGGTCTTAGAAATTGGTAAATTATTACTGAAATTTATCACAAATGGGAAAGAGGGTTGCTTTCAAAATACCCCCATTTCTACAAAACTGACCTATCAGGAGCTTTTCTCCGTCAAAAAATCTGCCATCAGGGAAGACTGGCTGGTTCCTCCATCAAATAACTGATACAAGAGGCCTAACCCAGGTTTCTTTCTTTCCATCTCAGGAGATAGGTCATCCCATACTTACATTTCGCGACTTGCCAGCGGGCACTTAAAATGTCTTAAGTTCTCTAGGCGAAATAAATCCTTTCCCCTTTGTCCTAAATATCAACACTTCCAGGCCACTCCCTCTCACATCCTTGAGTGCCTTAACCTCAGTGTAGGGGATATTTATCCATCTCCTTGGCCAGTCACCTACCATCTCAGAATCAACGGTTTATTTGATCTGGTCTGACGGAGTCAGACCATGGTGGAAATAATAATAATAATAATAAGAAGACAAATGGGAAAAGCCTGGTTGATAGGGCGTTGGATTCGCATCCCTTGGGATACGAGTTCAAACTCACTAGCCGTAGACTGTCCGTGTGCATGTTGGCTGGCGCACGTAAAATCTGTCATAATCACAAAGTCCTCCATGTCTAGTGTAATACCACTGGGAATACTGGGTCAGAGATGATCATTCCAGATCTAAATTACGATCTGTGGATGAATGAATAAAAAGCATGAATGAAGTCCACCCCGTAAAAAGGGTTTGGGAACATGTGGGAAAGTCAAACTTCTGTTCTCTAGGTGCTCAGGGGTTCATATCCTCAGAAGCTTTTGCACCCCGCCTTCCATTGTAAAGCGGAACAAGACAACCTATCACAGAATTAGGGAAACTGACCCTATACACAATTCATTGGGATATTTTATGATAAGGCTTTTGTCTCATCTCCTCTCAATAACAGTATCTTTTGTTTCTTTGCTGTAGAATATGTTTTAACGGCTTATAAGTAAATTTTCGTTTTAAAAAATGTTAAAGCAAACAAACCGAGAGTTTAGTTCTTGATGATTTTGGAGGTGTTCAGGAAATGGGACCTTGATGGGATTTGAAGATATGCCACAATTTGTTGTTGATGCTTTGAGAATATAATTTTTAAATTACACGATTTGCAATTTAAACCTCTAACTGACTCTTCAAAGAGCAGAGTGAAGTGAAGTAAGATAAGATAATCACTCAAATATCAAATTCGATCCATTGCAGATTGATACCTGGCGATTGAAAATGATAAAAAGTAAATTCTAGTTTTCGCACGAGATCATTTCATTAATTAACACAGAAAAGATTGATTTCTTGACACACAAGTTTACATTTTAAATGTTTTACTTGTGTCGATGTGTATATAAGTTTCATAGACTGCTGTATCTCATAAACTTGTCATTTGTTTGGCGCATTGTAACCATGTTTGGTCATTAAAATACGCCAAAAAACTGACAGAAGGTAATTTTACAGAAGTCACGAGAAAAATTTCTGTCCAACATTTTTTACTCAGGAATGACCAGAATAAACACAAAAAGTAGAGTTACTACGTAGCTCACAAAATGTTCAACAGCCGTTAGCAAAATTGTCAATTTCTAATTCTAGATTATAAGTCGTTAATTGATAATCACTTTTCTTCATGCCATTTCACTTTTCGTTTATCCACATGCATTGGCCATTCACAGTCAAGTTTTCCTGGATCTTACCGTGAAGAATGTCTAGATAACGTTGTAAATCTATCACTTTTTATTGCCTACTTGCACAAAATGGCGAACAACATTCCGATATATCTTCCTGACACTGGTCGGTATTCAGAACATCGAACAACATATGAGAATATGAGAATAACGTACAATATCTTGTGCTGGTAGTGTCCATGCACTGAAGGCTTTTCCTCTCCTCTCGCAATTCAGGAAGTGCCCAATCCAAATGACACAGTAAGACAAATTGGTATTTTTATATCTTAACCACAGATCAGTGATTATTCTTCTAATGGTATTGAGGTGAAAGCTTCATAAGCCAGATAACATCTAAGGTACACACGTAATTACCTTTGTATTGTGGTTATGTTACTCGACTACAAACACTAATGTTACGAGCAGGGCCCGACTTAACTTAGTTGGGGCCCAGGGCAAAAACTTCTTTGGGGCCCCCTCTTCTTCACTACTTTAGTAATAAAGAACATTCATTAAAAAAGGAAGCGTAAAATAAAATTACCATTTGATTTGGGAGTCCGGGGCAGCTGCTCTGTACGCCCTTGCCTTAGTCAGGCCCTGGTTAAGAGTTCGTTACGCTACGAGTCCTAAGATAATCTGCCAAATTGGCGACCTGCGACCTAATATAAGCAACGTTCGTACAGCTGTTGTGGCGCCCTCTACCGGCAGCTCTAGTCATCAGACGCATTAAATACGACAGTCCACATCACCACCTACCTACACGTATCCTCGCTATACGCTTGGCGCAAGTGTATTGTTCGTTTCACCACCAACTCACTGGTGGGAGAGTATGTGATGAAAGCATCACAAGTCAGATAACATTTACGGTACACAAGTAATTACTTATGTATTGTATTGTTATGTTATTCGGTTACAATACCTAAATTTACGTCCTAGAGCAATCCAAGCCCTCTGCTAAAGAGTTTTAGGTTAATTGTAATCTATGTTCGCCAATGATGTGCAGATTGATCATTTAGAATTATTTCAAAAAAAAAAAAATTCCCTATAAACCTATTCCGTTTCCACGAACTATTAGTTATAGTATAACTTAAGTCTTAATTTATCCACTCAAAGCCACTGTTGCTTCTCTTACAATTTAGTAAATGCCAAATCCAGATTGTTTGATAAGATGGACTAATACGTTTGCATGTTAACAGCAAGTCAACGATTAATCCTATAATGTTACCAAACATTTCTAAGTTAGTTAATCTGTGCTCGCAAATGATATGCAGTTCACGAACGACATATGGTGAACTCGTAAATACAAATTGATTGAATGGATATAACCTTTCAGTCCAAATGTGTCAAATGTTAGCTACTTTTGGCATTGTTGCTGGATTTTAAAGTACACTATTTTATTAACTTGGCATGGAAAGTTTATATTCTAAGCTTAATGTTTTCAATTATTAATTTTATCTTCACATCCATTAACTACAGATATTTTTCAGCTTATTGTGACAAGCAATCCATTTCTTTCTCTGGCCTCATAAAAACAGGAACTCGTCTCTATCTCTCGGGAGAAGGCTTTTTACCATCCTGCGACAAAGGCTATCAATTGGCGAGACCTGGCGAGAAAATTGTGTGCCGCAATGGGATTTGGACTGGATATTTTCCTCCGTGTGTTGTAGGTAAGTAAAAATATCTAAGAGAAAAATATAAGGTAATAGTTTATATATGAATTGATGATTAACCTATTGATTGGAATACTGATCATTATGAGTATTATTAAGCTTAAGATTATTCTAAAAGTGTTTGAATTTAAGTAGAATAAGTCTTTTACTAATGAACGAGAATGTGTGAAAGTATTGACTCTCTAAAGAACGGTCATTAGAGACTTACAGTCACCAAATGTAGCACAGATATTTTGGAAGATAGAAATACTCACTTAAGAGCAGTTTGAAGATTTTAAAGGGATTTCAGTTAATTAAAAACCAAGCGAAAGTTGAAAGATATTAGCAATTCCATTATAATTTACGATAAGTATTGAATCCAAATTTAAATTTTATACCATCCCCAGGTACAACATCCTGTTGCATAATATTGTACAATATTGTGCGTTATTATATGATATTAAGCAATTTTACACAATATTAAACAATATGGCGAATATTGATCAATATTGTACAATATTTGTGTGCTACAAGGGATCTTAAACACAAAAATTAAATTTGCAATAATCGTCGTACATTTTTTGAATATTTATGATTAATTAAAATATTTTAAAACTTTATTTTCTAGAAATACATTTCATTTTTTTCATTAAGAGCAAATCACATTCATTACCACTACAAATAATTAATCTTCGATTTTCTTCCATTGTCGAGGATGGTGCGAAGGTACACCATATTTTTCCGTGCTGGATAAATTTTCTTTTTAAAATCTGTTTTTAATAAAAATTTTGATATTATTTTTAACACTCATCAATTCCTAGAAACAACTGTTCGTCAAAGGTGACTCATCCTAAATAAAGCATGACAGAGCGTATTCTGTAATCAATGCATTTTACAGCCTAAAACACAAGGTTAACGCATTTATTACTATGGAATTAATGGAAAGTTCTTTAATTTTCAATAATATATCTATGATGTCTTGTGCAATTTCCACATTTAGCAGAAAATTTGCAAATAAGACATTCCGCTATATATTGTTACGAAAATAGTAATTATCACACAAGAGTGATAAGAAGATGCATTCTTTATTTCCATGAAAACACTTATTAAATATACGCCACACAAGCTACTAATTTACAGCGAATTATCTCTACTCAATTCGTTAATTTTAAAGAGCAGCACAGTTGTAGATTCGCTCGGCTGCGAGAGGAAGAAAAGCTCAACTAGCCACGTAGCTTGTACTCCGAACTCAATTGACTGCCCGCCTTTAAGGCACGTCTTAAATAGCGTCCCACTGAAGGGGGCGTGGCAAACCTAGAAAAGATTCGTTCGTTCCGGACGAGTCTAGAAATTTCTCCATTATTCTCTAATAACAAATGTTTATTTTTTAGCTTCTACTACACATTTTAGCGTTTAGTAAAAACCATTAGCGAACTCATTATGTCGCCAACACCCCTATATCGCCAAATTGGTCGAATATGGCGATTTTTTGTTGTAAATTTCTTATTCCATGACAGTTAATTTTATAGAAATAGACTATTTACAAATATTTACAATATTTACACAATAATTTAGAAATATTTATAATATTTACACAATAATTTAGAAATATTTACATCTAATTTACACCAAATTAAAACAATACTCAATGATCACATTGACTGTGTTAGATCGTTAAAGAGTAGCAATGAACTATTTTACAAAGAAAGGCATATTTGTTATTAATGAAGGTCGCCGGTTTTTTTTATCAGTTAGTTGCCAAACATCTCCACCGTCTATACCCAATGGCCGAGTAAGATCCTACAATGGATTGCATGGTTCCATCGCAAATTATGAGTGCAACGAATTCTACTTCTTAGCCTCAGAATCAACAGTGCAGTGTGCTTTTGGGGAATGGAAAGGGACACTTCCTGTTTGCAAAGACTGTGAGTAAATGTTTTTGATATTAATTGAAATAAGCGAAAATGTTTTCACTGGGATTTTATGGTATTGTTACGTTTTTAGCGTAAGCGGGTTCGGATTGAATGGACTTTACTTGAGGACAGCACAAACAAATTTACTTACAGCTATTTACAGGTATTTACAGGATGACTTGAGAAAGTAAAAATTCAGATGAAAGCACAATCCAGCAGTCAACAGTCACTAACAGAGTAAATCCAAGCCTTACGCTCAATAAACACAGGCTGCAAAACAGCTATCGTATAGCACAGCAAACAGTAAATCGCAGCAAGATCAATTATAAAACGTTAACAGCAAACGTAAACACAGCTCACTAATAACAAGCGAAAAAAGTAATCAGCTCGCTACAAAGAGTCGCTACTCCTTCGAGAGGGATTCTCTGCCGAAACTACGGCAATCCATCCCTTATATAAAACACCGCGAGCGATCCAGAGGCTACCATATTATTTTTTTTGCCAAACCAACCCAGCTGGCGTCAAGCTCTTTGACAGCCGTCGCCAAAGCTTTCTCCTTCGGGATACTTTCGCGGCGTTCACCCGCTTGTAACAGTATGTTTTCCCTGAATAATTTTATTGCTTAGCTTGTTTATTAATGATTAGAATCAAGTATTTATTTTGATCCAGTATCTCTCTCCCCTGTTTGGAATCGAGAATGCTTACTGAAAACAGGATAAACTATTTTACTCTACCTAGATTCCAAATTTGAAGCCTTAGTTGTATCTATTCTTAAGTTAATGTAGAATAGTAGGATCTTAACGGACATGCTGTATAACATGCATGTATATGAATATAATGAAATTTATTTTTTTCTAATATACACTGAAGAGCCAGAAAAACTGGTATATCAGGTCGTATGCAAATAATGGTAATGTTCAACCTTAAGCCTTACGCTATTCTGTCGGCAGTGCGTACATAAGACAACAGGTGTCTGAGGAGACTATTGAGCCGATTCTTCCTGTTACAATGGTAGGTTATCAAGATTTAAATGATATGTAGCGGGGATGTATCTTTGGTGCACCAGAGATGGGGCTCAAGATTTACGAAGCAGCGATGAAATTTCGATTTTTGAGCACGACCCTTTCAAGGGTGTACCACGAATATCAGGTTTAGGGTAAGATTTCTGTAAGATCCGTTCCTCTACTCCCAACGACGACGATAGCAAACCTTCCAGGAGGTCACGTGGGACAAAAAGAGGGGGGGATAGAACCACGTGAGGGCCGAAGAAGAAGCGAGAGGACAGTTTAATATGCTTTCTAAAAAACTAACCGTCTTCTTAAGCTTCAAATTCTATATATAAATTTCTGTAGCTTGCAGAGCATCTTATATTTTTAAAAATTCAAAACAAGACTCCAAGCGTTTCCGAATTCCATCGTTTTTGTTTTTATTTTCCTTTCACTGAAACAGTATATACAAGAATTCATCGAAATGCAATTAACAAAATATATTTACAAAAAAAAATCGTTTTCTTTTAACTTTTAATAATGCTTTAATTAAAATAAAAATCGTTTGCTTATAACTTTTAATAATGTTTTAATTAAATTAAAATCGTTTGCTTTAACTTTAATAATATAATACTTCAAAAAAATCCTATTTGATGACAATTTAAGAAAAGCATAAAATAACAGATAAAACAGAAAAAGAAAATAAAACCAGATAGAATAAATATTACTACGTAATAAATGTCCGTTGACAAATTTATATTATGACATTTACCGAACACTCCCACCTTTGATTATTCGTAAATAATCAAACAGAAAATAAGGTAAATAAGCATTGGATACAAAGTAATTTGCATTGTTCAAGTCCTCAAAAATCTTGAAGGCACTTTTATAGTTCTACCTCTTCTTGTTGTAAGAGGGTTTTCCCTAAGATGGCTTTCATCTTCTGCACATTTTATCTCAAGGGGATAAATCCGACGAACAGGACGTACAATCTCACCACTTGATGTTTTCAATCGCACAACTCTGACATTTTTATCCTTACCTGGATAAACCTCAAGAACTTTAGCCATTGGCCACATTAATCTTTTCTTTGAATCATCTTCTATTAAGACGATTTCTCCAGGTTTTACTTCGTAATAATTATTTTTATTCCGTGGTTGTAATAATATGCCTAGATATTCACGACGAAATCTTTTTCTTAAGTGTTGTTTAAGATTTAGTCGATATTTCCAACACCTATTAACATTGGTAGTGTCCAGTTCATCTAAATCGGGCACTCCCACCGTCGGAATATCTTGTATGAACATTGACGGAGTGAGAGGAATGAGGTCATTGGAATCTTCTGATAAGTACGTCAGAGGTCTGGAGTTAATGACCGCCTCACAATCACATAAAATGGTAACCAGCTCCTCATAGTGTAAGCAGGCATTCCCTAAGACACGTCTAAGAAGTATTTTCACCATTTGTACAATCCGTTCCCAAAATCCATCCCACCAAGGTGCGGAGGGTGGTATGAATTTCCATGTTATCTTTTGGATAGAAGTTTCTCTTTCAATCGCTTCCCAATCTAGTTTTCGCATCAAATTTTCAGCGCCTACGAAGTTAGTGCCATTATCACTGTAAATAATCTTTGGTCGACCTCGTCTGGCTATGAACCGCCGAAGGCAATGGAGAAAGGATCTAGTATCAAGTGACAGAGTCAGTTCGAGATGTATTGCACGATACACAGCACATGTGAAAAGAACTATCCAACATTTTCCACCTCCCTTAAGAGTAAGTGGTCCGGCCAAATCTACGCCACTCACTTCAAACGCAGCTGATTCTTCTACTCTATCCTGAGGCAAACCGATAGGTTGGGTTTGTATATTCTTGGAATTATATCTCTTGCATCTTAAGCATTTGTTTATTTCTCTACGAACAGTTCTTCTTCCATTTATAACCCAGAAATTTTCTCGCAATTTCGATAATAGAATCTGCACTCCAGCATGAGAGTTTTCCGTATGAACCTTTCTGACAAGAAGCTCTACTAACCTATGTTTTTCAGGAAGAAGAATGGGATATCTAAAATTTCGTAAGTCGTCCTTCTCAGTTAATTTTGTTTTAATCCTTAAAATGCTCTCCTCATCTCTAAAAACATTGAGGGTCTTCAAACTTCTAACTGATTCTTCTGTGAAAGACTCTTCTTGAATCATCCTAATAACCCTTTTTTCTGCCTGATTTATTTCAAGTGTAGTCAAATATCCCTCTTTTCTGCATTCCTTTCCGATCTTATAATTATGTTCAAATCTTAAAATCCAACCCAAAACTTTAATGATTTTGGCGTAGCTGGAAAACCGGGAGAAAAGATTTGCCGTAACAAGAGAGTTGTTTACAAGACTAATTGATTTGCCACATTTTTCTACAGAGACAATGTCTTCATTAATATAGTAATTCGATTCTGGCCACAAATCCTCACGTAAGAGTAACCACTTTGGTCCCTCCCACCATTTAGAACTCAAAAGTTTCAAAACAGAGCATCCTCGAGAGGGCAAATCGGCGGGGTTTAGTGGTCCCGGAACATGTCTCCAGTCCTCTACATTTGACAGCTTCCGAATTTCATTCACTCGATTCCGGACAAAAACGCTCCAAGGTTCGTCTCGTCTGATCCATTGAAGAGCTGTGGTAGAATCTGTCCAAAACTGTGTTTTCACATTTACAATATTTAAGCTATCTTTTACAAATTTTGAGAGCCTTGCACCAATGCAACAGGCAAGCAGTTCCAGTCTTGGTATAGTAATGGATTTTAATGGAGCTATTCTAGATTTAGCTGCTAGTAATTGTACAGAGGTTTCATGGGCTGATTGGCATCGGATGAAAACAACTGCTGCATATGAAGTGATGCTAGCATCGCAAAATACGTGGAAACTAACGGAAGAAACATTGTTGATAAAAATTTTCCTCGGAATTTTTACAAGATGTAACATTTTTATATCTTCTATCCATTTCAGAAAATTTTCCTTCATGTACGGTGATACTTCAGAGTCCCAGCTCTTCTTCGACCTCCAACTCTCTTGCAATAATATTTTAGGTCGCAAAGAAACTGGACAAGTGAAACCAATTTTATCAAAAACTCTATTGGCAAAAGATAAAATCACACGTCGAGTAACTGTACCGGGAGGCATTTCCAGTAAAGAATTATCACAGAAAAGCACATCTTCTGATTTTTCCCACAAAAGTCCTAAAACAGGAGTTGGGTTTGGATCTTTTAATGAAACTGCATCTCCTGTGAATTCCCAACCTCTAAGGTCAAACTTGGCTTGTGCCATCAGTTTTGTTGAGTCTTCAATAAAGCGCTGCAGCTCCTGCTCTGAATCTACTGATGTCAAACAATTGTCGACAGAAAATGAGTTCTTTAACTTCAGAGCAGTATCATGGTAAGGAGAAGATAGATATTGATCCAAATGATGGTGAATGACAGCACTCAACAGAAAGGGACTGCAATTCAGGCCAAACACTTACTCTGGCATGCTGATACACTTTAGTCGCATCTCTGTTCTCATCCTTCCACCACAGAAATTTTAAGTATTTTCTGTCTTCCTTAGCGACTGATATCTGTAGAAACGCCTTTTTGATGTCAGAAACACCACCAAAAGTTTTCTCCCGAAATTTCATGAGTACTGAAGGTATTGTCTCTATAAAATTTGGACCCTTCATCAAACAGTCATTCAAAGTAAGATTTCCTCTTGACTTGCATGAAGCGTCAAAAACTGGCCGCACTTTGGTGGTGGAATCATTCTTAAACACTCCTCGATGAGGTAGGTAGTGACCAGGACCCTCACAAGAATCTTCTATAATATCTTCTTTCTTCCACTCTTCGAAGACAGCATCATAACATTCGAATTGATTGCTCTTTAATAACTTCATGCTAGTAGAAACGAGTCTTTTCCCAGCGATGTCTCTATTTGAAGGTAATTCCTCTTGACTGCGCATCCAGGGAAGCTTAACCTCATATCTTCCGTTCTCGTCAATTTTTACATTTCTGGAAAAATAGTCTAAAGCTTTATGTTCTAAATCTTTAGATTTATCAGTCTCACATGGGTCCATTATACCTATAGTTTCTAGTCTCCACAGGTCTGAAATGTCATTACTTTGCATAAAAAGAGATATAGAGGAGTTTTTGTTGAAACCCACTTTTGGTTTTCCCATTACACTCCAACCCAAATAGGTTTCAAAGGCAATCAAACCAGATGACAATGGACATATATTTCCTGTGAAGAGATTTCCAGCATAATCAGCTCCTATCAACAATTCTATAGGCATCGAGCTTTTACCAACATCAGTGAATTGGATATCTTTATTCTGTAGCTCCTTGACCCATGGGCCCTTTTGTATGCTAGGAATATAACCACAAGTTATATCCTGATCCAAAACTTGAATATTACAAGAATAATTTCTCTTCATATTACTCACAGCCAGTTCATAACAATTGTGTTTCTTCTTGGAGCTAGCGCCGCCAAATACTACATGCGTTAAATTTTGACTTCGTTCTGCGGTTAATTTCATTTCATTAACAGTTGACTTCAAAATGTATGATCTCTGCGATCCTGTATCAAATAATGCTCTTACCACTTTGTTTCTTCCACCCGTCTCAATTAATACTAAAAGGGTATGTAAAAGAATTTCCGGTTCACTTTGATTTGACAAAACTATATTTCCATCAGTGCTGGGAGATTCTGCGGCATTAGGTTTGGTGTTATTGACCTTTCCAGGACACATAATTGTCCAATGTCTTCCCTGACAAAGCATGCATTGAACACTAGATTTGCATTTTCTGGAAACATGTCCGACCTTTAAACAAGTAAAACATGCCTTATTCTTCTTTAAAATACCTTGTTTTTCATCAAAAGACATTTTTTGAGCCTTAAAACAATCTTGTGAATTGTGGACTTTTCCACAAAATAAACAAGACTTCAGAGATTTGGCTTCATAAACCAAATCATTAGCCATCGGAACAGTTTCGACTTCTCGATATTTTTTACTTTGCTTCCGAGTTTCTGTGGAATTGAAGCCTGATTTTGCCATCAAAATCCTCTCTTCCCCTTCCACTTCCGTTCGGAGAAATAATAGCAATTGCGACAATTTATCGCCGTAAGAATCGGTATTGTCTTCTGTAATTTTCACTGGATTTCGTAACCAAACTCTCAATAAATTTTCAGGAATGCACGATTCCACTAGCGGGAAAAGCATAGCTGCATATTTTTCAGTAGTTACACCAATAGACTCCAGTGACCTTAAATATGATTCCAATTTGTCATAAAGTTGCATTATATTAAATTTTGAATTCATATTAACAGCATTTTTTACAACCAATGAAAGTAGTTCTCTAACATAATATTCAACAAGAAGTTCTTCACGGCCAAATCTAGCCTTCAGGCTATCAATAACTTTTGCATAATTTTTTGCAGTTGGCGGATAACTATCAACTATTTCCCGCGCTCTACTGCCTATTATAGTACTCTGTATCAGATATTGAAATTTCACTTCATCACCGATGGTAACGTCCTCGTGAATTCTTCCAAATTGACTCCAAAAGCTAAGCCAATCTTTCACTTCACCGCCAAACTTAATTAATTCAATTTCGGGAAGTTTTAATTTAGCTTTCGCCACATTAACTGACTCCGGCACTTCGGATATAGAAGAAAGTTTTTCTAAACAAGTTTTTACAAGAATCCGTGCAGCATCTAATTTTTCACGATATTCTTCTATTTTTTCATACTCCATATTCTTCAGATTCAGTCCCTACTAATGCTTTACATACACTTTCGTCGAATTCTGCCAAATTAGTAGCAACTCTTTCTAAAGAACAAAGTTTTATTTCAATATCATCCTTATTTAAATTTTCTTCTTTCAAAGCCGTTATTAACGCATTATAACGCTTCGTAAAATTAGCCCTTATTGGACTACGCCGTTTAATTAGATCTTCCATAATAGAAACGAAAGTACTGGAAATCGAAAGTTTAATTTACTGACCTTTTTCTTCAATCACGTCCGGGTCACCACAATTTAATATGCTTTCTAAAAAACTAACCGTCTTCTTAAGCTTCAAATTCTATATATAATTTTCTGTAGCTTGCAGAGCATCTTATATTTAAAAAAATTCAAAACAAGACTCCAAGAGTTTCCGAATTCCATCGTTTTTGTTTTTATTTTCCTTTCACTGAAACAGTATATACAAGAATTCATCGAAATGCAATTAACAAAATATATTTACAAAAAAAAAAAAAAAATCGTTTTCTTTTAACTTTTAATAATGCTTTAATTAAAATAACAATCGTTTGCTTATAACTTTTAATAATGTTTTAATTAAATTAAAATCGTTTGCTTTAACTTTGATAATATAATACTTCAAAAAAATCCAATTTGATGACAATTTAAGAAAAACATAAAATAACAGATAAAACAGAAAAAGAAAATAAAACCAGATAGAATAAATATTACTACATAATAAATGTCCGTTGACAAATTTATATTATGAAATTTACCGAACAGACAGGAAGGACGAGTGAAGGGGAACGAGGGTGGTGTGATTCGTCATGAACGAGATAGACTAACTTCTTTTTCTTTTCATGTTTTATTTTACTTTAACCTGCTGTGAATATGTAACTAATATATTAATCTAGAACAAGATAATCTCCCTCATTATTTTCAACAAAATCATCAGGATTGGCGTAGTTGACGACCGGGATTGAGTTAGATTTAAAAGGACCATTCAGGCCTAGACGTATAACCGGGCATCAACCGTCTAAAAGTGCATCTAGAACCACACCCGGAAAAGACAGAGGAACTTTATTTCTCCCAATATCTGACAACGGGGCGGTCGGAAGGTGACCTTTACAGAACGAGATCATCAACGGCTGAACATATTCATTATACGTGGCCGTACACTTCCTCAAATTGCTGCGGTTTCGAATGCAGACCCATCAACAAGTGTCAGCGAAGGCACTGTGCAATGTACCCTAATTCTTATGGGATTTCTCAGCAGTGGACCATCTCATGCATCAGCAGCACTAAGCTCTCCATATTGTCTAGGCTTGTCAACATCATAGTTGTACTCTTAATGATTGGAAAAACGTTGATTTGTTTGACGAGTCGCTTTTCCTTTTGTATCGGGAAGATGGCAGTGTACGGGTGTGGAGAAAACCTCACGAATCCATGGATCTCTCCTGCCTACAAGGGAATGTTCAAACTGGTGGAAGATCTGTGATAGTATGGGGCGTCGTGCGCAATTGGTATGAAATGGGACCATTGACACGTCTAGACTCAACCGGGACAAGTAAGAGGTACCCTAACATCCTTTCTAACCCCCTACATCCATTCATGTCCCGTGTGCATTCCGACAGACGTGGACAATTTCAACTGGATAGCACACTACCCTACAGGTGTGCAGTAGTTACCGAGTGACTTGAGGAACACTCTTCTGTATTTTCCCTCTCTTGGACACCTAATTCTCCTGGCATGAACATTATTGAGCATATCTGAGATGTTTTGCAAAGTGCTATCCTTTGGAGATCTCCACCATCTCGCACTACCATGGACTGCCTTGCAGGAATCACGGTATGAACTGTCTACAGAATAACATTACAAAATAGTTTTGCGTGCTCTTGGAGGCTCTCAACGATATTAGATTGGCGTATCAATTTTTCTGGGCACCTCACTGTATTAATTGGGAAGCAATATAACATTCTTCCTTCTATAAAACTCACAATATTTTACTGGCTTATATACCTTTAGTATTAATTTTCAATGATTAATTAGTTATTATCATGTCAGAACGTGATATAGTTTTGGCAATGAGGTTTTCTGGTGTCAACATAAGTCAGTAGACGAAAAATAAAAATTTTAATCCTCAGGGAAAAAATAATTTTTATTATCTGCACGAGCGTCTGATAAAATCCACTTTTAATAACGCGTTGCCGTTGCATTTACTATAGCTCTGATTTAAGAAAAATAAGTTATTGACTACAGCAAATAAAACCTATAAAAATGCCATTTGTTGTTGTTACTAATGGCACTTGCTAGGTACAGGCCCCCCACTGATACAGCAGCAGATTTAAGCCGAAAAGAGCGTCTCTTGTTTTTGAAGCAGCGCCAGTTAGGGTCAAGAATACGACTTAGCTACACACTCACCACATTTGCTCGCACAACCCCTTTTTACAGGGGGGGGGGGCACATTCACACATCTCACAGATAGCACACAGAAGAACAACCCTGCCCGAACCCGGGACTCTCCAGAACACTAGGAAGACGCACTACCTCTGTGTTAGAAAGTTGGTAAAATATCATTTTGAGCTCGTGATTATATAAAATGAAATAAATAGGAATTGGGATATTTTTCTTTAAACGATCAATGCGAGACAAAGATTTTTTGGGATTATTTGCAATACTAAAAGGACTAATTCAATGAAAGAATTAAAAAAAAATAAAAATATAATTTAACTTACAAGAGCACTTGGTGATTGGCGGCTCAAGAAATAATGTTCTGACATGATACATGGAAATATGCATAGTAGGTTTCATTTAAATATTTTTTTCTCTTTTCAGCAAGATGCTATGTCCGAAGTCTGAAACATAAGAATGGGGTTCTGGATGACAGGAGGGCAACCATCAGCGGGGAATTTTTAAATGTTCGTTGCTCTGAAGGCTTTACTCCCAATGGAATGAAGCCAACATGTTCAAGAGGCGAATGGATAGAGCAAGAGACATCTCCCTGCAAAGAAAGTACGTTCTTTTTTTAATTGATCAAAGTTATTATTTGCAGATGCACAGATTTGTTTCCGGTGACACATGTATCCATTCCACTGTCTAAACATATACATAAACATAAACTAAACATAAACATACATTGGGCTACAATAGTTGAGACCAGAATTCCCCTTGGAAAAATCAACCAAAATCATAACTTAAAAAGCCCCTCAAAAGTGCAGATCTCATGATGGAATTCAAGACCCCAGGACCCAGATGGACGCATTTTTGACTCTATAATGATTGTTTATTTTCCATACACATGTTAACAATTTAATTTGTCAATCTCCCCCTTTTCAGTTGGTAATCTGATTCCCCTGTAATTTCAACACATAATCAAGATTTGTTTCAGTATTCTTGTCCTCTCCATCCAGTGATATCTTCAGCAAAAAATTGAACAGAGTATGATTTGACACCGATGGCATTCTCTCTGGAAATCCTTGAATGCTGTATCATCTCTTTTTTTTTCCTTTAACAAATCCCCCACGCCTTTTTTTCTCTTTCTCCCATCTTGTGCTCATTCAACTGGTTAGATAACTTAGTGTTATAGGCCCCGGGGGGCACAGGATGGCGTTATGTTATGTCTAAATATATAAAATTTAACTCGTAACAAGAATTTATTAGTTTTAGATTTACTTAGTAAGGTTGAAATTAGTTTTACCAAATATTTAATTTTTATCGAGGGTTGGAATACTGAGTTGATAACATTATATATA
>JAOUZG010031332.1:2113543-2134127 GCA_026289955.1 Argiope argentata
AAAAGTTTCAGACTTTCATGGATTTTTTTAAATATAATATCATTAAATGTGACTGTGTAATCTACCGTTGTTAATCTCAAAACGTTAACCAGAAGTTCAATAAAAAATTTAAGATTAAAATGAAATCTGCTATGCTTATTTCAGTGTATCATGTCCGAGTATAATTTATTGAATGGAAAATCTCCACGTGCTCGTGCGAGTTAAATTGTATATTTATTCATTTTAATAGTTTCATTGAATAAGTCACTGTAGTACCGCCCACGATCAAAAAAAAAAAAAAAAAACTTTGTCTTGCTTATTGTTTTAAAAAATATCTCATTTCCTATTTATTTCCTTTCATATAATCGCGTTCTCACAATGACAGTTTTATGGTTTTATTTCCTGTAGTCATTGACTTATTTTTTTAAGTCAGAACTTTTGTAAATGCAATGACAACGTGTTGTTAAAAGCTGATTTTTTTAGATGCTCGTGCAGATAATAGCAATTTAATTTTTTCCCTATGGATTAAAATTTTTATTTTTCGCATGCGGATTTTTGTTGACACCAAAAACCTCATCCCAAAAACAACATCATGTTTTGACATGATAAAAAAAAGAAATCTTCAATCACAAATTTCAAATTATCATGTAGGGACATTATTATTTTTAAGTCATTATTTGTTTTAATTAATGTAAGTCATTACCCAGTTTAAACCGAATTGAAACAATCACAAGAATTTTCTCTACCTCCCCCTCTCTCTCTATATATAATAGTATATATTTTTTTATTTTCATGAAAATGAAACATTTTTTTAGCTGGCAAACAAAGTTTTGGAGCTCGACAAATTTTGAAATGAAATAACAGCTTTGATGTCATAGTTTTTCGCCAGCCTTTTCAAAATTCATCTGCTGTTAAAGAAGCAGTCGTAATAATAAATCAATGCTGATAAAAGCAGATCAAACTTTTAAAAACTCATGTGTTTTCAAAGAAACATACAATAACAATGGAATATTGGTAAAAGCAAGTAAAAATATTTTTTTTCCCTTAAATTTTGGAGACCTCAAAACCTCAGAACCAAAACAACATCATGTTCTCACATGATAACCAGAAGTTCAGTAACAAACAAAAAAATATATATTTGAACCTGGAAAATTATTATTTTGTAAAAAAGTGAATTACCAAATTTCCATTTCTTCATCATAATTTGATATTTGGACTTCTAACAGTAAATAAAAACTGCTGTTAAGCATTTTATTATGAATTAAAAAAATTTTTACAACTATAGTAAGAACTATTTGTAGTTTTAGGGTATAATCCGAATTAACTTTAGTGTTAAATGAGAGCATTTCCTCCTTTCTTTTCACCTCTATTTTAACCAGATATTTTGCGCATGCGCTGAAGCGCGGAGGGTTTAAAATCTGTACGTGAACAGTGTTTAAATTTATATTTACGTAAACAGTTATATATAAATTTATTTGCTATGGAAGATTAATTAAAATAACCTGAACAAAATTTCCACAAAAGAAAGATATTTGTTAATTTTAGCCTTAAGGTGACCAGGGACTTTTAAAATAATTTTTTATAATTTTCACCTTTGCATTTTGAAATTTTACTGACGTTAAGAGTAAAACTATAGAAGATGACGCACAAAACTTTTAAGCATTATATTAATTTATTTATGAGTTAGTGGGGTTAATATAATATAATATTAATGATAAATAAATTTAATAATAGATATTCTAGGCGCTCCTAATTTGTTCGAAAGCGCTCCAATTTTTATTATTACTTACTCTAACCCCTTTTGAAACAAAATTTGGGATTAATCTTGAAGTTTGAGTACAAAATATCAAAATTAACCAATGTAATAACTTAAAACTACTGATTTTTGAAAAAAGTTTAAGTAGTTTTGAGTTATTGCATTGGTTACTTTCGATATTTCGTACTCAAACTCCAAAATTGATCCCATCTTTTGTTTCAAAAGGGTTAGAGTAAGTAATAATAAAAATTAGAGTGTTTTCGAACAAATTTGAAGATCATGGAACATCTTTCATTAACGTTATTTATCATTAATATTATATTATATTAACCCCCAACTCATAAATAAATTAATATATTGCTTTAAAACTTTCTGTGTCATCTCCTTTAGTGCTACTCTTAACGCCTGTAAAATTTCAAATTGCGAAGGTGAAAATTATAAAAAAATTATTTTAAAGGTCCCTTGGTCGCCTTAAAGAAAAAAAAAAGTTGATTGCGTTTAATATTAAACAGCAAGCTATTTAAAGTAAATTACATAAGCTGTAAAACTATAAAAACAAAATATGGTTCTATCATATATAATTACATGTATGCAATAGTACACCAAATCTTCTTATTGTTGAGCATTAAACGAGACAAGGGATAATCTAAGCAAGCATTTATTTCACTTAATTAGTTAATAAAGAAAATTAGTCTTAATTAGCCTATTTTCGCAGACGCAGGTTTGTTAAATGCTTGATAATTTCTTTTTTCTTGAAGATATTTATAGGGTGAACCATTTCGTCTGGTTAAGTTTTTAAGCTCTACCCATGCATTTATTTAATCCCGCTCAAAGATATTTTTAAAATTCGTATCAAAATTATAAAAGATTAAAAGGAAATCTGTTATGCTGACTTCAATGTATCGTGTCAGAACATCATTTCTTGAACGGCCAAGCCCCACGTGCTCGTGCAAGTTAAATTATATTTTTATTCATTTTAATTGTTTTATCGAATGGGTCACTTTAGTTTTGCAAACGATCCAAAACACTTTGTCTCGCATTCATTGTTTAAAAAAATATCGCATTTCCTATTTATTTCATTTCATATAATCGAATGCTCAAAATGACATTTTTCTAGGTTTTATTTGTTGTCGTCATTAACTCATTTTTTTTTAAATCAGAGCTTTTGTAAATGCAGTGGCAACGTGTTATCAAAAGCTGATTTTTGGAGATACTCGTGCAGATAACAAAATTTCAATTTTTCGCCTACGGACTTTTGTTGACGGCACAAACCTTATTCCCAAAATAACATCATGTTCTGACATGATAAGAAAAATCAAAACAAGTCTGAAATTTTATTTTCAACGATGAAGTAATTCTTCATAGTTCTTTTTGAAGTTATATATGAATTGAATCGCACTTAGAAATAATTTGCAAAATCAGAATTTCTGGCTTACGTCATATACATCAACTACTGTTTGTCTATATGAATTTAAAATTCATCGCTCATTAAAAAAAAAAGAGAAATGAGACCTTTGAAGAAAGCAGCAAAAGTAGTCTTTTCCAAATTTTCTCACATACTATCTCAAAAAACATTTCACCCGAGAGAACGTCTTAGAAGGCATCAGCTTAAATAATTACGAAATATTAACTTACAGCTTGAATTTAGCATTTTGTCTGAAGACATCTTGGCATCCTTGGCTTGTTTTTTTGGCGATTAATTCTTGAAAGCAGTTAATGATATGCAAAAATCAAATTTGTGTTTAAGCTACTTATTTCTTTACCGATTGAAATCAAAAATTGACACAAAAATGAATCTATTATCATAAAAGCCTCTACCAAATTTAATATATTTATGTCATTGTGTACAGACCGACCAACAGTTAATTCCTGGTAGGATTTGGCTAAAAATTTGATAGCTTTTTACATTATAGAAGATAAATATTTGTCCAAATTTTATTTATCTAGCTATCTTAGTTTTGTAGTTATCGTGTTAACTTGTATTCGAACTACCAGACAGACGGACTTCCTCCGATCAGATTTTGCTCAAAATTTAATAGAAATCTGAAAATTTGGTGTAAAGGCTGTATATCATATTTAAAGAATGCCAATGCGTTTTTTAGTTATTTTTGTCAAAGACAGACATATGGACATTTTCCGAAAATGGGTTTTTCGAACTCGGTGAGGGCTTAAAATGTAGAAATTCGTCAAAATTTAGAGTTTGAATTTTTTTGAAGATTACTATGCTTTTCCATATACTATACGTTTATGAAAAAGGAAAAGTAACTTATAATGTAGAGCCTGTAGTTAGAATGTAAATGGGATGTTAATTTATTATATTAGTCAAGGTTTGATTGTGACATGCATAAATGGATTTCATTAAACAGTTTTTTGAGTTAATATATATTTGCAAGGAGAAAAACTGGAACATATTTTGTTTAGTTTGTAAGGTCCGCACATTTTAGCAAACCTTCTCACCTCACATAGCAACCCTTATTGTGGAAATACGCAAGAACGCTGAGGGAAAAGGGTTGAGTGAGGAGATAGATAAATCAGAGAGTCGATGGGAGATGAATTGCAGAACAAAGGGGGAATGTCGAGAGGCGAATCCAAGGGTAAGGATAAGCAATTCTGGAACTGATAAAGCAAGAGATAGGAGGTCAGTTGGGGTCGGGAATAGAGGAAGCGAGAGAGTAGAGGTCAGTCTGAGACGAAGACTGACAAAATCGAAAAATGATGGTATATTTTGCTGAATTTCATATTTATGTTTTATGTGTGTGCTGTGTCTCGTTTGTACATGTAAACAAAAATTTGGGACTAAAACTGGATGTGATCATTGTCTCTATCGCTCACTTTAAAGTAACCCCACGTCTTACATAGTTTTTATTTACTTGTTAGGGGATTGTCCTATTCATGGAGTGAACAATGGAACGTTGAAGGAAATAAAAGAACGCAAAGTGTGGAAGCTTGGTAAATTTCGAAGAGAACGAAAACTGATTTTAGCTGAGGTAAATAATATATTTGTTATTACGAAAATCATCTATTATCTTTAAATCATGTTTAACTATCAAATCTCGAAAATCATTGATGTGCAGAATACCTAGCTAATTAACTGATTTTCTCCGCTAAAAACGGAATCAAGATTGTTCAAATTCGTTCCGTATCGATAAATTCAAAAGTTCAATTATTTGTTAAGTAGTGATGAAATAAAATTTGGGTTTTTATCATGTCAAAACACGATGCTGTTTCGGGGATGAGGTTTTTGGCGTCAACAAAATTCCGTAGGTGAAAAATAAAAATCTTATTATCTGCAAGAGGATCTCAAAAAATCTGCTTTTAATAACCCGTTACCACAGCATTTACAAAAGCTCAGATTTTAAAAAAATAAGTTAATGACTACAAGAAATAAAACCTAGAAAAATGTCATTTTGAGCATTCGATTATATGAAATGAAATAAATAGGAGATGCGATATTTTTTTAAACAATGAATGCGAGACAAAGTGTTTTGGATCGTTTGCAAAACTAAAGTGACTCATTCAATAAAACGATTAAAATGAATAAAAATATAATTTAACTTGCACGAGTACGTGGGGCTTGGCCGTTCAAGAAATGATGTTCTGACATGATACATTGAAATATGCATAGCGGATTTCATTTTAAGCTGTTATAATTTTATTTTGTTTGTGTTTTTCCCATGTGTAGATTACTAAAGGTGGAGTTAGATCTGCTGGGCATGAATTATACCTTATCTGCAAACCAAGACATGCAATCTCAGGATCCGAAATCGTTAATATAACAACAATTTGTAAACAGGGCAAATGGCAACCTGAGCCTGTTTGTTTGTATAGTAAGAATATTACTATCTTTTGATTAATTATTAATGTTTCTGATTAGAATTTTAACTAGCTATATAAGGATTATGCATTTTCACGTTAAATGGGAGCAAGGGAAAAATCGCAAAGAAATTTGGAGCAATTCAATTTTTGGAGCCTCAAATTGAGTGGACAACCAATTAGTTATGCACCGCTTTTGATTCATAAATTTTTCTCTTTTGGAGTTTTTAGAAAATAATGCCGAAGGTTGTCACATTTGACGATTTATTCACAAATAATCATTCAAAAATAGATATTTAGATTCTAATTCAAAAGTTTAAGTTAACATTTTTTTACATTTTTTTGCTGTTAAAATGTTTTTTGTTATGTGACAACATGATGTATAATTTAAGATTTATGAAGCCACTAAATGAACAGGCAGAAAATTGGCCATTTATCGCTTTTGAAGCATCTATTTTCCGCTTTGAGGGTTATTAGAAAATGGTTAAGATGGTTGTCACATTTGACAACTTGTCATCAACAAAAAGTTACAACTTGACACGGATGTCTACCATGTGCCCGATTCTCGATATATTGACATGTATTTCCCAATAATGACATGATTATTTTAAACCTGTTTAAATTGGTTAATAACTTTAATTATTTAAGACAAACAATGCCTTAAAAACCATAATGTCCTCACATGATAACAAAATTTGATTGTAGATTTCATTAAAAAATTTATTCTCTATCATTTTTAACGTGCGTTATTTTTAAAAAATTTTAATTATCGAGATTTATGATAAATTCAGTTATTTATTTTTATAAATGAGATACTTTAATCAATATACTTGCGTATCGAAACTCTGCACAATTGCGTATTCTTGTTGGCGGTAAAATATTTGGTACTTGCGTATTAGATCGTTGATCCGCCAACAACGCGCCAACCACGCCAAATTTCATTTTGTGGCCAAAATTCTTAAATGCTTTTGAATACCTGGCAAACCAATTTTGGCTGATAAGAGATATATTGGCGACCGTTTTTTGATTCGATGGAAATGATCGACGGCTTAATGCGTAAGTACTCAATATTTTAGTATTTTAAAAAAATTATAACTGTAAAATATGACTTAAAGTTGTGATTGAAATTATTTTAAATATGGTTTTACGTTTTAATTGAAGGAAAATTTTGATTAAAAATGAAAAAAAAAATGTTTTGGAGTGCATATTTGCTTTCTACAACAAACGCACATGCACACACCTTTGTTATTAATAAAGTTATGTAGATAATCTCTATTAAAAACTAAAATTTATACCAATTTACATTTACATTTACAAAAATTTAGAGATGCCAGCCATCTTATTGGTTTTTCTTTTGAAACTTTTAATTTGCTAATTGTATCGCGGGTGTTGGGGAGGGTGGAGGGTTAAAGAAGATTGCAAACTTTGTAAGGTCACAGCAAACTCCGCAGGTACGCCTATTTCTTTTCCATTTTCAAATTTAACGATCACTTAACATCTAGGCTTCTAATAATAATAATTACATTCTCCTCCAATTTTCACGAAATTTCATTCATCTTGTTCTTTTTTTTTTAAATTTTGGTGCTCTTATACACAAGGACAGATACATTGGCAAATATACAGTAAGCATATTTAAATCAAAATTTAATAAAAATCTACGAAATTGATATTACATCCCTATTCAAAGTTTCATCCCTCTACATTAAAATATTTCCTAAAACTTCAAATAACATGGGAAAATTCGCCCTCCCCCTTTCAGAAGTCTTTCAACACTTTTCAATGTGCGAATAATAATTATGACTATAATATTATCATTATTTTATTAATGCTCATTACTTATATTCTTTAGATTAATAAAAAATGATAAAGCTAACATAGCAGGGTCTTAAAACATTTAAATTTAAAGCATGAATTTCGTTGCCAACATTCTAAAAGTAACTTAAAAATAGCTTTTATTATTGAACTGAATTTAATGATTTGTTTCATTGTGATATCATAAGCTGAAATCGTACAAATTCTGAAAATTTGAAATAAATTGGTATTTTGTGATAGGAATGAGAAATTTCGTTTTTATAATATATGCATTTTAAATAATAATTTTCATACCTTTTTTTTCTATTTCTTACAGGAAATAAATAAATTAAAGTGATTGAAACATTTTATCCAGTGATTTGGCATCATCATAATTGAGAAGAGAACCATAACTGAAGAATGTCAAGACTTTTAAAGAACTTATTCATTACAATTCTATGCAAACAAATTTATTTTACTAACTTACGAAGTTATTTTAATAAATAAAACTTATTTAATCATTTCTGTTTTTTTATAGTTTTATGGCGCAAAAGCAACTGTTGAATATACTGCGCCAAATTCAATGCGAAAAGTTATAGCTGCAGTGGAACCCTTTAAGCCCTTTTACTTCTGATCCAGCCCAAAACGGCTGTAAAACTTTTATACTAATGCGCCCATTTGGTGACCGATTTTTTTTCTAATGAAGGATTCAAGATATTAAGAAATTTATCGCGAAAAGTGCTCTCATTTTAAAAATTGAAATTCATTCTTCATTTGAAAAGGAAACCGCCCAATTAGTATGAAACTTGCCAGGTCGGATTGGGCCGGTTTAGTAGTAAGGGAGTTAAAATACAAAATGCTTTTCGAAATAAATTAGGAAGAGTGTTCTTCTATGAATTTTTCTATTAATTCTTCAATAGTTGCTTTTGGAGATTAGTTCGTGATATATTGGAGTCTATCGATAATATACAGGGGGATACCGAATTCATTATATAAACTTATAGGACTGATAAAAGTATGCTGTAAAAATCATTTGTTATATAGGAATGTAAAAATGTAAATGATGAGGTGAAGAGTTAATACAGGAAATATGAGATGAGTTGAAAAGTAAAATAGAAGGTAGCCATGTTAAGTGTAATGCTTTCAATTACTGCTAAAAATCTACTGTTATTGTACATATACATAATACTTACTTGTCAATAGTGATACATGCTTGACAGCGTTAACAGTGTGTTTAAAGATGCAGGCAATGACTGTTGGTTAAAACAATATTAGGCCTACTTTGGAAGTTCTCCTAATTTTTAACTGTGATCAGATGACGAAGAGGATGCCTGCTTTGGAATCCATATCTCCACACTTTCACACCTCACCAGGGGGTGGATGTTTGGTTCTAATGGATTTAATGTGCACCAGATCGAATCTGGAATCCACTAGTTTTGAAGTCGAAACCCTGCCACCAAGTCACTGCAGTTAGACTACCGTTTCAAATATCTGAACTAATAATCTGGTTGCCAAGGGTGACAAATTTTTTGAAAATGTTACATTTCTGAAGAATTTACTGGTTAGTATTCATCACAACTACTTCAGGAAATAATTTGGAAATAAAATAAGAAATAATTTCTTGTTGAATTGAGTAAAAGTATTCCATGTTTTTCTATTATTTCTCAATTTAAAAGAGTTAAAGAGTTTCCAGCACACATCATGTTGTAATTACATCTGTTTTATTCTTTTTTGGTAAATAATGGTATATCCAAATTCTGAGATAAAAAAAGAATCGAAATATTATCTAAAATGCCTTCCGAAATGCAGTTCCTTTTTTGTTGCTTTAACTGTAGGAAACCTAATGCCTTCTTTCGTACTATGTTCTATTTAGATGTCACAGCGAATCAAACCCACATCAGAAAAGGAGAACTTTTATATCCTTTTCCCAGAAAAATTTCTTTCTTGTCTTTGAGTATATGGATATATATTTGCAAGTTTTAGAATGGAACAGGTAAACAGTCGATAGTATCGTTTTCTTATTTTCGGTTTTTAGTTCAGATGAATAAATGGAAAAAAGCTTTAAATAATTTTATTCATAAAATAACCACAGTTATAAATAAAAACATTTGACAAGAAGTGTTTTCATATGTATTTTTATTCGTATTTTCGCATAATTTCTTTTAGAAAAAATCGTTTGCTCTCTTTAAATTGCTTATTTTTAATAATTATAAAATGTTGTCTATTTCTGAATAAATAATCGGTTGAAAAATATTTTTGCATATTTTTGTATTTTTAAATACATGTATAGAAGACCAAAAATTATAAATATTTTAAAGAAGTATTTTAATTCCATATTTTTTATATACATGAGAAATAAAATATGTCCTATTTGGTCTTTATTTTAAACTCTCTTTGTTTCAAATCAATTGTACAGTATGGTATATAATTTAGCATGATATTTATAGCTTTTTTAAAAATTTATTTTGATTTAGTTTTATTTTAAAATAACAGTTTCTTCCTTTGGAATATTTTCTATTTTTATTAATTTCAGAACCATTATAGATTCTCCAGGAAATAGCATAATAAACAAATAATTTATACTTTCTTCAAATGATTTGAAAGAAATATTAGCTATCATGCTTAATTTTTTTTTGTAGAATCAGATTCCAAAAAAAAAAAAAAAAATGAAAATAAGGATTTTGTTTGTAGCTTACACTAAGAAGAGAAAATAATTTTTATCAATTCTTCCAACTTTGTAAAATAGTCTCACTTTTTTGACATATATAGTATATTTAAGATTTAATGTCTAGAAAGTTTCGTTTTCGTTTGCGCCAATGTTAATATTTATTATGATTTATTATTCAATAAGCATTGACTTATTTGAATATATCTTCAATCATCTACTTGGAGATTTATGTTAGCTGACTCAGAACTATTTTTCTTGACTGAAAAGAAGAAATGAAAAGAATATGGTTATATTCCTACGAAGCTGAATTTATTCTCATATATTTTCTTGTTTCTTTTTTTATTTTTTATGGTTGGATAAACTAGATATACTCTAAATTTTATAATCATTGTATGCTAAGAAGCAATTGAATAAGGAAATACCGACTATAGAGACAGCAACGATTTAACACTGCCAATAGTGTTCACATTTTATTATAAAAATAATTCTAAAAAATGCAATATGTTAATCATAAAAAAGTGGAATAGTGATTATTTACAAAATTATATTTGGAAAATAGATATAAATAAATAAATATAACATAAAATATGCACAAATTAAGTAAGAAAAAAATATATATTTCTTCAAAATTCATTCAATGGTTAATGAATTTTATTCATTTTTATATCGTCTGCTCTTATCGAAGGCCACCTTGGCGCCACAATGGTCGATGCAATTTGATCTCTATAAATATTAGTCAGAATCATTGTTGCCAATAGTTCTGAAAACAATGATATATCATAATATGACATATTTGTTGCAATATTATCAAATTTATAGGTTTTCATAATGAAAAATATTCCGAGCTATTAATTCTTATATGCCAAATTATTTAAAATAAAATTAAATATTGAATGTTTAAATAATTATATTACTGAAAATCACTTCGTTGTTTTGTTGCTTATAATTTCATCTTTAACTGTTAAGTTATATTTAACCTTTTTTAATAGTTATTCTAGACACAGTAAAAGAAAATTAATAGCTGTTTTAATTTTCTTTAACTATTAACTAATCTTAATTAATGTATTAATTTAGCTGAATTAGTAATTGATCTAATTATATTATTAATTAATCTGATCTTTACAATTAATTTTTTAATCTGATCTGAATTATTAAATTATTAACTAATAATTCTTAATTTCAAATCTTAATTTTAATTAAATTTTTAATCTGTATAGTGTCAACATTTAATAATGAGTTGAAGAAAAAAAAAGTTCAAAATTGCATATTAATGATGATAATAAATTATGAATTAAAGTTCAGAAAGTATTGAAATAAAAAAAGTTTTTAATTTTCAATAATTGAAAAAAAAAATAATAAAAAAATATGAAGATAATAGGTGGATTTCGTTGATTCTGCAATGCTTTGATGGTTATATAGAATTTTTAAGAACTTATTATTTTAATTCACTCCATTAATCAGCCAGGCATTGTAGAAATAATATAGTACTGATGCCATATAATACGAACAAATTATCGTTAATTTTTCAGAATTTTGAAAAGAATGAATGTTCTAATTTGTTTCTCACTAAAAAAGATGGATTATGTGCCCTGAAATCTTTATGAATATAAAGCATATGCAGATAATGAATAAATATATGAAGTAATAAATATTTGAGAACCATATTATTTATTTAAAATAACATTAAATCTAGATTACTGTTACTCTGCAATTCAGTAATTTTTAGCCAGACTCTACAAGAATGATTGGAAACAGAATATTAAATATCATTTTAATGTATTTTGATTAATGGTTTGGCATCGTTATGTCACACGACTAAAATTAGATTTTAGTTTTATCCAAAGGGAAAGAATTATTTCCTTTTTAAATCAATAACTTCTGTGCATAGATGATTATGATGATTCATGGAATAATTTCTTGCTGATTTTGAATGATTTTGATTGATTTTTGGTATAATTTCTTGCTGCATTTGAATGATTCTGACTAGTTATTGTTGAGGTATAATGTATTTTTTCTTCTACTTTAAATCGTGGAAGAAAAAAATGAATCGTAGAAATTAAATCTAAAAGAAAAAATCGTTTGGTAGATTAAAATTTAAATATTACAGCTTAGTATAATGCCAGGTTGACTTTCGGCCAGTTATATATCGTCAAGTAGGCAGTACATATGCAGAAAGAGATTGATTTATGTTTGCCATAAGTTCATTAGAGAGATTCAGACATTCTATGCTTGGCTATTAATTGTCATTTTGGCGTCATTGAATTTTTCTTTTTCATTGCGTATCACATTAAAATGGTGGGCATTTACACGAAGACGAATGGTTCAATAAATAAAAAGGTCAACATACTTAAATTTGAAAAATTATAGAAAATAAAGGGCAAATAAAATTAAAAAAGAACACAATCTTGTATCAGAAATAATAAAGAACAAGAAAATGTCGAATTAATCTATGATTAGTAATCAATTTCTTATCGCCAAAAAAATACCGCCAAATTCTACCAACGTATTCGCAGTAAGAAAAAATACAATACTGCGGCTTGTAGTTGTCACATAGGGACAAGTACTTGATATCAACCGAACAACATTTCTACGCATGCGCAGCCTACGTATCTGTTTATAACTTGCCGAATGTATACAAGGCATACGAATCACACCAAATATCAGCATTTAAAAAATAAAGCATTGCACAGGTTTGTGGAATTTTCTTATATAGAATTTCAGTAAACAGAACTTTTAAAAGAGATCATGCATTTCGTTAAGAAACGATTTCTTTATATTCAGAACCAGACTGTAATTTTTATGTCAAAATGTTTGATTAAGAATTGTGCATACATGCAAAAAAAAAAAAAAAAACCTCTTAATTTCACTCACGAGAAGAAAAATAAATTATTTAAAAAAGGTTTCACCTATGCTTAGTAACTAGAAATTTTCAGAAAACAGAAAATCTTTTCTGAAGAAACGATAATTTATGAAGGCTTCGTATGTTATATTTAGTGTTTGTTCGAATTCGAATCCATTTTATGACTCGGAGTGATATGTTCACTATAAACTTTGTTGAGTATTAGATTTCTGATACATGATTATTGTCTTTAAACGGAAATCTCAAAGTATGAAAGAAATGTCAAATTAAAAAAGATCATAAAAAGAAGGGCAAAGTATTATACACTTTGTCCTCCTTTCAGCTATAATATCATTATAGATGTAAAAATGTGAGAAATTTAGAATAGTGTGGTTAAACAATTTTGGAAAGTTTTATTTGTTTAATTTTTAAAATAAAGTTCCTTAATCATTAAAAAATACTCTTTAATTCTAAAAACTATATACAGTTAAGTTAGATAATGATTAGTATTCTTCAATATGAATTTCTGAGTTGTAAATTTTCTACATTTCATTTTATTTCAAGTTCTTTATTCTGAAGTTTAACAGCAAAAATTGAAAACATTTATTATATAAATATTAAAAATTGAATTATATATTTTTTCTTTAATATTAAATTTAACCAGACTGTTCTTTATCAAGTTGACTGTTCAAAATCAAATTGAATTTAATTCATAGATAAAAAAAATCATAAGAAGGCATAAAAGCTATAGTAGTAAGAACGATCATTTTGATTACACCAATTTGATAATTTCATTGTTTATAATTATTTTTACATAGCCGTTAATTTTTCATCTATACTACTATTATAACTGTGAAAGTTTGGATGGAAGGATTATGGGGTTCAATAACGCCAGAACGGCTGAAGGAAATTGGATGAAATTTAGCACTGAGATAGATTATAGTCTACTGGAAAACATAGGCTAATTTTTTTATTCCGGTTAATTGAGTGGCTAATTTTCTGATTAATTAAAAACTAAATTTTCCACCCAAAAATAAAAAAAAATCTGAAAACATCTACCTGAGCTTTTTGAATCGTTTGTTTTTATTTTTCTATTTCCGGTATTCTTTTAATATTTTCTTATCTAATGGAATTTTTTGTGATTTATTGTCGGATTTCCCGACAGAAAGACTTTTTCATCAGAACAACAACAAAAAAAAATCTAATCGTTTGTTTTTATTCTTCTGTTTCCGTTTTTCCTTTTAATATTATCTTACTATTCTAAAGAAAGGTTTATTTTTTTCTTACGCTGTTCTTATGTTAATCTAATTCGATATTTCCTGTTCGGTTTTCTTGATTTTTTTTCTTGCTGTACATATTTCTTTTGCCTATTTTCATCATTTTCGACTAAATTTTTGAAGGCACCTTTATAGTTTCATGTATATAGCTTTTAAGTAGTTTTTCCGCCTACGCTAATGATGTTAGACGTAACATTTTTTCAACAGGTTATTTCAGAGAATTCTGTTTATTTTCACCGTGCATGAAACATTTAAAATTAAACATTGTTAATTAATAGATCTTTCGATTCTTTCAGAAGTGCTTTGGAATGAAAATAAAACAGATGAATTGAAACTAAAATTTTCTAATCTGCATTGCGTTACCCCAACTGGTGCTTAAAATTCACGTCTTTGCGTTGCTCCAATTGAGGTTAAAAATTAATGTATGCATACGGTTTTGATAACATTTTACATTGTGATTAGACTGTCATTTTTCATAAATACACATCAAAATTTCCACGCGCACGAAGTTGCGGGTGTTTAATAAATATTTAAAACTGTTTGGATGAATTGCAATCATTCTTTAATTAAGACGATCAGAAATCTTATTAATTTAATTTAAGCACTGATTGTTACATTTCCTATACATAAGTAAGAAAAATGAAAGTTTCTGATTAAAATAATGAAATTAGTATTCAAAATTTAGAGACATTGTGTTTTAAATGGTTAATAAACTTTGCAATAGAAAATTTTGAAAGTCAAATTTAGAAGTTTAAAATAAGAAATTTACTGATATATCAGCCATTGAACTTTAAACAAGATTGAATTTAATTGAAATGTATCCTTTTTTCTGCATATTCAATTTTATTTTATAATTTTTTTATCTGGAAATCGTCTGCAGATGTCAAAGAAGTTAACTAACATTTTTTTTTGACATATTAGCATTTCGGAAAGTTCAGGCACTAGCTGCATGCAGTTCCAACAGATGGCACTACAAGTCGTATTTGCTTCCATTTAGTTCAATCGCATTGTCCTGAAAAATGTTGAAATTTGGCAAAAGTACTAAAGAGTGATGCTATAAGTTGATGTTGCTGATTTGGGCTGAAAATTGACCTTTAAATAGCATTCAAGGATGTTAACGTATAAAAGATGGAAATGGGGTGGAAATTTTAAAATCATTTTTTTTTTGCTTAGATAAAAAACAAATGCAAAAACAAAAAATAATCTTAGAGGAAAAGTATAAAATAAAAAAGCTGTAAATATTATAAAGACCTGCTAATAACAGTAATTAGAAGCAAGCATAAAATAACTGAAAATTAAATAAATACTAAAATGAAATCTGCTATGCATATTTCAATGTATCTTGTCATAACATCATTTATTGAGCGGCCACGCACCACGTGCTCGTGCAAGTTAAATTATATTTTTTATTCATTTTAATCATTTCATTGAATGAGTCACTTTAGTATTGCAAACGATCCAAAAAACTTTGTCTCGCATTGATAGTTTTAAAAAATATCACATTTCCTATTTATTTCATTTCATATAATTACGTGCTCAAAATGACATATTTTTGGTTTTATTTGCTGTAGTCATTAACTTATTTTTAAAAAAATCTGAGCTTTTGTAAATGATATGGCAACGCGTTATTAAAAGCTGATTTTTTTAGATGCTAGTGCAGATAATAAAATTTCAATTTTTTACCTATGGATTTTTGTTGACGCCCCAAACCTCATTCCCAAAACAACAACATGTTCTGACGTGATAAAAAATACTATTATTAACTTTAATTTGAAGGAAGTTTTTGAAATTTCATTTATATATATATGCTGTATAGTAGAGAATAGCTGGCAAAATTTCAAATTGATATCTGCAGTAGATGCTTGAAAAATTCCAATTTATCAGGTTTATATGATTTTTTATGCTTAAAGAAACTTATAAATATTTTTTTATCGATAGGTATGTAAAAAAAAGAAAAAAAAACATTCTATAAATAGGTGCATATATTTTACAATTTTAAATTATATAAAAATAATCAATTAAAAAATAAAGAAATTTAAAAATTTAGGTGTTTGAATTGATAATTAAGTTAAAATTTTGGCTTTATTATGAAATATAAATTCCTTTTTGGAAGATCATTATGCTTGTAAGTCCAATTTTTCAATTTTCGACAATCAATCTTCAAGAAATAATTTTCGCTTCATTTTTTGGGGTACCCTGTATATGTTGATAAAGGCTTTTATTGAGGTAATAAATAATTGCAGTTTTTAGAAAAGAAAAGATAAGATGAATGTGAAACGGTAAGAGAGAAAACTATTTAAAGGAATCAAATCTAAAAATTTCATAATGATAATATTTTTAGGCTGGAGTACTGTTTGCATCATATGCAAGAATCAAAAATCGTCCAAAAATGCTTTATACAATAGACCACTGAACATAAAGATACCAAATTTAGCCCAGTTACTTCTTAGGTAAAGGAATTTTTTTTTTCAAATTTTAATCAAATTCTTTATAAAATTAATCGAAACTGTAACGCTTTCCTTATTGACTTAAGAGATTATTCCAAGAAATCAGTCTAAATTTATACCATTCTAAAATAAACTTTCTAATTATAAAAAAAATACACAATGTAATTTGGACATAAGTTGCAGGTATAATATTTATTTTATACCCCTTTTTCAGAAGTCTAAAATCAAACACTTAATTTACAATTTTTAATGTCAGGTTCATTTTCAGTATCCAGAGTGCATAATATTAGGTTAACTTGATTTTAGAAGCTCTTTGTTTAAAAACCTACCTGTGTTACAGACGCAGTTTTTACGATGGTAACTTGAAATTCACCAGATAAGATAAATTCGAATTAAAATATTATAATAAGCTTGAAAAATATAACTACATGAAATAGCAAAAGATCTTCGAGTACATAATATTATGTTAACACGATTTCAAAGCTTTTTATTTATAAACCAGTGTTATAGGCATAAATTTCACTTGATGCTAATTGGACATTTGTTGGATAAGAATTAATTCGAATTAAAATATTCTAATTAGCCAAATTTTACTTCGTAAAATCGAATGGGATGCTCTAAATTATAATATTAAGTTAACGTGATTTCGAATTTTTTTATTTATAAACCAATGTTATAGACACAATATAAGGTTGATGTTAATCGGAAATTCCCCTGATAAGATCAATTCGAATTAAAATGTTCGAATCAGTCAGATTTTACTACATAAAATCGAATAGAATGTCCGAGTTCATAATTCGAAGATTTTTATTTACAAAGCAGTTTTATAGATACAATTTTAGGTTGATATTCATCGGAAATTCCTTGGATAAGATAAATTCGAATTAAAATGTTCAAATCAGTTAGATTTTATTATATAAAGTCGATAGGATCCTCGAGCTCATAGCATTAAGTTAATGTGATTTCGAATCTTTTTATATATAAACCAGTGTTATAGATGCAATTTTAACTTGGTACTAATTGAGCATTCAATGGATAACATTGATTTTAATTAAAAAATTCTAATCAGCCCCATTTTACAACTTAAAATCAAATAAAATGCCCGAGTTTATAATATTAAGTTAAAGTGCTTTTGAAGATTTCTTTTGTAAGTCAGCGTTATGGACACAATTTTGACTTGATTTATAGAGTTTGACTTTCGACTAATAGACACAATTTCTGAATTAATGCTAAAGGGAAATTCACTACATAAGATCAATTCGAATTAAAACGTTCAAATCAGTTAGATTTTATTACATAAAATTGAATAGAATGCCTGAGCTCATAATATTATGTTAACAAGATTTCGAATATTTTTATTTTTAAACCAGTGTTATAGACACAATTTTAATTTGATGCAAATTAAGCATTCATTGCATAAAACCGATTAGAATTAAAACATTCTAATTAGTCAGATCTTACTATATAAAATCGAGTAGAATGATCGAATTTATAATATTAACAGTTTGTGCTATCATGCTTCACTTGCCGTGAAGGTAAGTATTCTCAACAGTTAAGTTAACGTGCTTTTGAAGCTTTTTTAAAAAAATAAATCAGTGTTATAGACACAATTTTGACTTGACTTATAGCCTTTTTTGACTTTCGACTTATAGACACAATGAAAATTCATCGAATAAGAGAAATTCGAATTAAAACGTTCGGATCAGTCAGATTTTAGTACATAAAATCGAATAGAATGCCCGAGTTCATAATATTAAGTCAACATGGTTTCGAATCTTTTTATTTATAAATCAGTTATAGACACAATTATAGGTTGACGTTAATCGGAAATTTCCCGTATAAGGACAATTCGAATTAAAGCATTCTAATCCGCCAGATTTTAAGACATAAAATCGAATATGATCCTAGATTTTATAATATTATGTTAATGTGATTTCGAAGCTTTTTATTGATAAGTTAGTGTTATAGATAGAATTTTATCTTGATACTAAATGAAAAGGCTAAACTGATTAGCTCGAATTAAAACCTACGAATCAGCTTGAGTTTATTACATAAAATCGTACATAAGCCGTAAGATAATAAAATATTTTCACTTAAAAAAACACTCAAAATTGAAAAGTTTATGTCTTTTTCTTTAGAAAGGAAAAAGCACAAATATTTTGAAATTTTTTTTCTGGATGTGTGAATTTTTCAGAAATATTTGGGTAGATGTCTCCGAGAGAAATGAGTTTTCGCTGTGGGTGGTCTGACTCTTTTGGCATCCGCCTCCAGAAAACAGAGTGAAAATAAATAAAATAAATAAAGAGCAGACGACTTTTTTTCCCATTTCTATTCTTTTGCGTTCAAGTAGGGAAAATCATTATTCTCTTGATTTTTGTTGAAGCAAAACTATAATGCAGATTTATTATCATGGTTGTAATGATAGTTTATCCTAAAAAGGCACATAACATAATCAAAGGACAAGGCTTCATAGAGTTCTATTGAAATAAATGGCTACAAAACACTGCTATCATGATATAAAAATAGTTGTCAAGAGTTTTCTTTGGTTATAAGAATAAATCACTTGTTATATACATTAAACATTTTTAGCAAACATCATAACAGTTGGGTTGGGTTTTCATTTTTTTTTGTTCTTTATATAGAAGGTTTTGGTTTTGTGGAAAGTTGTTTCAAAAAATCTTCAATAGAATTGAATAGAAAGGTGGCTAAGACAATTAAAATTGAAATTGGAATAAAAAATATTCAATTTTTTTATAAAGAACAATTTTTTTATTCTTATGCTTTTATGATATTTTTTTACATCTATATTTCTGACGAAGAATAAAGGATATTTAACTTTGACGATGATGAAGATGATGTCGTGTCCACTTTTTACCACGGAAAGAGGGGTGCAGTAGCTTCTGAGGCTGTGCATCCCTGAGCACACGAGGACAGAAGTCTGACTTCTAGCTCATATGAGGATGAAACACATACCCACACGCTTGCACAGCCCCTCGCTTGCACAGCGGAACTCCCAGAACACGAGGAAGACGCGCTACCTCTGTGCCAGAAAGCCGGAATATTTAACTTTAAAACACTAAATAAAGATTAAAAGGAAATCTGCTGTGCATATTTCAGTGTATCTTGTCATAACATCATTTCTTGAACGGCCAAGCACCACGTGCTCGTGCGAGTTAAATTATATTTTTATTCATTTTAATTGTTTCATCGAATGAGTCACTTAGTATTGCAAACGATCCAAAAAATCTTTGTCTCGCATTTATTGTTTAAAAAATATCGCATTTCCTACTAATTTCATTTTGTATAATCACGTGCTCAAAATAACATTTTTCTAGGTTTTATTTTCTGTCGTAATTAACTTATTTTTTTAAATCATAGCTTTTGTAAACGCGATGGTAAAGCGTTATTAAAAGTTGATTTTTTTTAGACACTCGTGCAGATAATAAAATATTAATTTTCGCCTAAAGATTTTTGTTGACGCCAGAAAACCTCATTCCCAAAACAATATCCTGTTCTGATAAAAAGTAAGTGTATTTATTTATTATTTTTTGTTTGTTTCAATTCTTATTTTCTCTCTCTAGATAAGAGTCAAAGAAGGATGACAAGACGGATTGTGTAAAAATATTAAATTCTCGTTAAAAGTTAATATTTCGTAATTATTATACGTCAATGCCAAGCAAGGTGTTCAGTATGATAACATCTTCATTACAGAGTATACGAGAAAGTTTTGGGAAGACAATTCTCACTGTTTTTGTTTCAGCATTTATATTAATATGAAAGAATAGACAGTTACTCTTTGAAATACTTGATTAAAAATTTTTTAAGAATATAAAGGACTACAAGTTGGATATTGATAAAGCTCCACTTAGAAATGGTCATAAATAGAAAACTATAAGACCAAATGTTATCAAGCTTGGTAATAGTTTAAATAAACGCACGCACGCACGCACGCACGCACGCACGCACTACACACACACACACACACACACACACACACACACACACACACACACA
>JAOUZG010031332.1:2134137-2148461 GCA_026289955.1 Argiope argentata
CACACACACACACACACACACACACACACACACACACACACACACACGAAAACTCTCCACTTATAGGGGAGAAATGAAGCTGTTGCAATATTGTTAAGAAAAGTAGGACTTGAAGATATCAGCTTAAAATATGTTTAATAGTTTCTGAAAAGTGTTTTAAAGCCTATTCAATGTGGCATTAAATCACATTACTGCATTCTCAATAGTAGCTTTTAGCCTATCAAGAGAATGTTAAGCACATGTCGGTGTATTGCTTCTTTCACTTTCGCCAAATTACTTAGATCATCACCATAAACACTGCTTTTAAGACAACACACATTGAGCATGTTTTGTAGCACGTTTTAGAAATTTATTAGATACGTTTTAAATCGATGCTTTCCAAGTTTAAATCGATGCTTACCAATATTGCATACAGAGTAATTTTTTCCTTAATGGGAAGTTTTTGAACTTTTTTTTTGCGGAGAAGAAATTTCGATGGCTTTTTTAAAACTAGTGCCAAATTTGATAAAATTTGGTGTAGTAGTTTTACTTTTATGACTATTCCAAAGTGGAGCTTTAACTATAACCATTCTGTACTTATCTGGATAGTAAAAAAGTGTATCGATATTCCTTTATCTATTTACTGAATTTTTTGATTTACGTGTTTACATTCATATGGAACTATAAACTAACAGAATTTTTATCTCTTTACTGAATTCGGTAATTTTTCTTCATCATTCTATGAATGCTAGCATTATACACTCTCGGTCATATATCAGTCTAGGAAATAAAATTCAAACCCTTTTTAGCATTCATGGCTTATACCAAAGCCCTTAATTTTATATGAATAAGGGGAAAATGGACAAAATTTAAAAAAATGCACACGAGAAAATTTTGAGCAGAAACTTTTATATAATTCTTTCATGGATTCAAGTCAAAATCAAGACTTCCAAATGCAACAGGTGCCAGAAAAAATTCAACAAATTCTGTATTTTATGGTAGTATACAGGAATATTAATATGTCTTTTGAAATTCTTTTTAATAAATTCAAAATTATTAGGCCTGTTTAAAATACTTTTCACGTAATTTCGCATCGAGATGCTAATCTAAAAAAAACCAAAATGCATGTATTTACTAAAAAATTAAACATACAATTAAAATGTATTCCAAATATTAAATTAAATATGAATTGTAAAACTACTATTAATATAAGAGTTATCAAATTTTTATTTTAATGACATTTGTTGATAATTTTGATGAACAGTTTACTGATCATTTATTTGATGGACAATTCAGTTCCTAAACCCAAACTCGACCAACAGATGTCGCTAGTGAGCCGTGGAGCGCGATATCTTCTTGAGCTCTACGTCCGGGAATCGGGAACAGTCCGGCACTCTTTATCCGACCTAGCTAGCGAAAGGTCCGGTAATATTTTTGAGTGATTATAGTTTGGTAGACTGACTTATCGAGTGGTAGAGCTGGATTGCAAGATACATTTTTCTTCGCTGTTTTCGGTGAGTGGATTTTTTTTTTAACTGGAAGAGTTTTTACTTTTTAAATTACAAACATTAAAATGTCGGTAAATAAATCCAAAAATTTATTTTAACCGACAAACAGGAAATTTTTATTATGGCTATTTTAAGTTTTAGTGAGAAGTCATTTTAATTTTTAAAATTATTTTTAAAAAAAATAGTTATGCGATTTTTTTTTTTTAAATTGGAAGTTGTAGTGTCTAAATTTTTTTTTGTGGATTTCATTTTTACTTATATATTGAAAACGAATAAAAAAGTCTAAATGTGTCATTATAATTCCTTTTTAAATCGCTAAAAACTGAATGTGGGATTAATATCCTTTTTATTTCAATAAAATTTATGATTTTAAATTAATAAAAATATTTTTATGATAATGAAACCAAGTTTTATTAATAGAACATAAATGAAATTGCACCTGTTAAGAAATATATTTTTTAAAACTGAGTTATCGTTTATGTGATTCTTTTTTCTTTTGTAATTTAGAAATGAAAATAGTTTTGATACATATATTAAGTTTTAAGAGTTGTAAAATAGTTATTACTATTACAAGCAAGAGAATTTATCCATCGAATAAAAAAAATACACCTATTTAAATATGAAGCTTTTATATGAGGCACATAAAGATAAATGTAATGCTCATCCAAAAATAAAATTGAATTAAAATAATTTTTGTTTATGGTAATTAAATATAATTTATGAATTTTCTGTAAAAATTATATAAAATTAAAAATAAGCAGAAAAATTTAATTTTTTGGAAAAATAAATAATTGAAAAATTATTAGTTTCTATTCCATTAAAGAAAATATTTTTTTAAGGTAAGGATTTATCTTTTGTCGTTTTGTAGGAATTTTTTGAATTTCGAATTTAAAATAATTTATACCCTTTTATATTAAAGACATGAATTAAATATTTCTTCTCGGAAAAAACTTTAATAAGATAAGAGTTCAAAATAAATCTGATTTTTAACAAGTACCATATCGTACGCCAAACGATTTATATCTTTATCTGAATTTATTTTATTTTGTAAACCTTCAGACGATATTTAATTTTTGTTTTCAGTTCTTTCAATCAGATTCAGATAAAACTCTTTCATTCGGTACAAAGTAAACGAGTGTTAAAAATAGTATTGAAGATGGATGAAGATAAATGCTCTTCAAAATGACAAGTACTTTTGTAAAAGATTTTTAAACTTACACAAAACAGAAAAAAATGGGAATTGGAAATTGAGTTGCTTCTGAAAGACTTAAAAGAATGATAACAGATAATTTTTTGTTGAGTTTTAAGACAAAAACCATTTAACACTTTTTTAAGACATTGTCTGAGTTAGTTTTTCAAAATTTGATTTCAGAGAAATATTTTATCAAGATTCTAATAAAGCTAAACAAATTGTTGGTCCAATGAAAACGAATTTCACTGTTGGCCGAAACTGTTGAATAAGTGCTGAGTATTTTTTTTTTAGAATTATTGAAAGTAAAAAAAGAATATTGGAGATTTTATGAACGCATGAATTTAATTAGGAATACGATTTTTATTTACAGCATTCAAAGAATTGAAACTCTTGTAATACTTACGTTTTTGAAAATGACTTTTGCACGATCAGAATTTTATGAATTTTTCTTGACACGTATTTAGCATTATTTAGTAATTCTTTTGCACTGATCGAGCAAACTACGACTGAATTTTCGGTTAAGAATCAAGGAAAAAATTCAGTTTAGAATAAAGAACGGATTATTTTATGCGTAGAATTCTACAAAAGTAACCAATTGAGATAATTACGCTTCTCAAGATGGATTTTACAGTAATGACACTATAAATTTTCTTTGGTATTTTGTTAGAATGATTCAACAATTCTCCTCGCACTGATAAAGTTGGACAATATTTTAAGAATTATAAAGGAATTTAGCTATCATTAGGGATAAAAAGCTATGAAAGATTTTATTTACAGGATTCTTTAAATTAAATTTTTTGAAAATTGTTTTTAAGATGGCATCTCAGATTTTTACAAGATAATGGCAACACAGATTTCTCTTAAATTTACTTAGATTTATTAAACAATTCTTACGCGTTGCCAGATTTAACTACAGATTGAAGTATAATATATTAAGAATTTGACGAAACTGAATTTAGTTTAAAATGAAGTATAGATGATTTTTCTTATAGAATTCGCACGATTAGCGCTTTTATGATAATCCTCTTATAATAGCACTTTTATAATAATTTTTCTTGTTTAAGAATAATGATGAACATATTTTTCTAAAGATTTATTTAGAAATAACTCACATTTCTTACAAATTGTAAGATATAGTTTGCGAAAACTATTGTAGATCTCGAATCATATATATATAAATTTGTGTCTTTTGGGACAAAAACTTTTTAGAATATCATTGAATTAAAAAAAATTAATTCCCTTTTTTGTATTGAATAAATTTTATGGCTTTCACTCGAGAGTTTTTATTCTTTGCATATACGTCATATTTTAATATTTATCTTCTCTCTTCTATTAAAGTATTTATTATTTTGATCAATTACATTTGAATCCAAAAGTTGGAAACATATTTTCTTTATTTTCAGTTCGTCCGAATGGAGAAATATAATTGTATCAATAGTTTATATTTTTTGTTATTCTCAGACTATTTATGGCTTAAGGATATTTTATTCTTAGGTCACGTAAAAATTCGATAGATTTCAGATATTTCTCTTGACTCTAATTTAATTTATGCACTGAGAATTATTTATAGGAATGGATAATATTTCATTTTGACGTTGGAAAATTAAGTGCTCTGGAAATATTTCGTCTATATGAATTCGAAGTTCCGAAGGTTGGAAAAATATTTATTGGATTTTGTTTTTGCTAATATGTATACAGTAAAAGATTTGAGCGGGCGATTCATATTTCCAATTTGCAATTAGAATATTAATTTATTTTCTTTATATTTCATACTAAGATTATATAAAGGTTAAAAATATTTGAAACTTAATACTAATTAATATACTGAAATATTTTTATGTGAACGGATCATACTTTTTTCTCAACGATAGTATATTAATTATTTCTGTATATTTTATATTGGGATCCAGTAAAAATGTGAAAAGCTGGAAAAGTATTTTTTTCTTGTTAATTTGCACACATGAAATTACTATTATGGAGGATCATATATCTCCTTGCTGTTGAAATAGCCATTGTTTGCGAATATTTTATATTTAATTTAAGACGAAGTTCCAAGTGCTGGAAATATATATATTTTTAGTTCGTAGCTAATCTGTATAGAGTAAATACTTGATTGACAGGATAATATTTTTTTCTTTTATTGGAATATACCTCTCCCCCTCGTTCCTCTGAATATTTTCTAGATCGAAAGATAGGAAAAAACACTTAATTTGATATTAAGACAATCTAAGTTCAGAAAGCTGTTTATACAAATGGCGAGTATATTTGGTGTTAAAATATTCATCACTTGTGAATATTTTCTACTTATATCAAATCAAAGTTCCAAAAGTTCGAAAAATATTTCTTTGACCTTTAGTCATTCTGTAAATAAAAAATATTGCTACACAAATATTTCATATTTTTTTCCAATGACTGTTTTTCGTTTGCGCATATATTCTGTTACTTCAAGTTCGAAAGAAGAGAAAATGTTTATTATATTTTATCTAATCCTGATGCAAAAAAAAAAATTACTTACACTATTCCATCATACTGTGAATGGATTGTATTGCGAATCTATAATAGTGATTTTAGAAATGATGAATTTTTGGCGATAAACAAGACGGCTATTTGGTGATAAAATGTAGGATCTAGAAAATACAAGAATTAAGGTGATATCTCTATTAGAAATAGGGTTCTGGGATATTTGTAGAAAATTCCACACTTGGAGAAATCCATCATGGAGATTATATAATTGGAGGAGTTCACATAGAAAGAATTCTCTATTTGGTATGCGGATATCGAAATTCCATTAAATACAAGAATCAATGTTGTATCTCTATTCGAATTCAAGTTCTGATATATTTATAGAAGTTTTTACTTTGCCATGGTGATTACATAACTGGATAACTGGAAGTTGTTGTTGTTTCTAATGGCACTTGCCTATGGACAAGCTCGCTGCTGGACCCAGCAGCAGATTTAAGCCGAGTGAAGCGTCTCTTGTTTCAAGTAGCGCCAACTAGTGCCAAGAGTACGACTTTTGCTACACACTCATCTCATTCGCTTGCACAACCCCTTTTTACAGGGGGGCACATTCACACATCTCACAGATAGTACACAGAATAACAACCATGCCCGAACCAGGACTCGAACCCGGGACCTCCTGAACACGAGGCAGACGCGCTACCCCTGTGCCAGCAAGCCGGCTAACTGGAGGTATTCACATTAAACGAATTCTTAATTTGGAATGTTGATATCGAAGCAAATTTCCTATACAGTCTGAGTGACATTGTTATATCCTATTTGCTAATTTTCACAAGTGTGAAATGTTTTTTGAGTACATCGCAGCTATACTAGGAGTTTTCTTGTGGAATAGTTTTTTTTCTTTTTCAAACCTATTAGGTTTCTCTTCCCACTCCCCTAGAGAGTATTCTCCGGATCAATGATAATATTTTATTTTTATTTTTTGAAAATCATACTGTTATATTTTTTTTATATCACATAATACTTCACACCATAGAAGATTATTCTTTGATCTTTACCCTAATGATAGTTAAAAAACGTCTTATACATCTTATATATATATATATATACTATATTTTCTGCTAACTTTACTCTATTCGTTATTTGTTATTTGTTAATATTATCATGTTAGAACATGATGTTGTTTTTGGCATGAGGTTCGTCGCGTCCACCAAAATTCGTAGGCAAAAAATTGAAATTTTATTATATGAACGAGCATCTGAAAAAATCAACTTTTAACAACGTGTTGCTATTGCATTTACGAAAGCTCTGATTAAAAAAAAAGAAGTTAATGACTACAGCAAATAAAACCTAGAAAAATGTCATTTTGAGCACGTGATTATGCAAAATGAAATAAATAGGAAATGTGATAATTTTTAAACTATAAATGCGAGACAAAGATTTTTGAATCGTTTGCGATACTAAAGTGATTCATTCGACGAAACAATTAAAACGAATAAAAAATATAATTGACCTCGCACGAGCACGTGGTGCTTGGCTGTTCAAGAAATTATGTTCTGACATCCTGCATTGAAATATGTATAGCAGATTTCATTTTAATATTTATTTTATATTTAAATCATATCAAAACTCGAAACTTTTGAGAATCTTTCTTAATATACAGCCAATTTATATTTGGAAGGTACAAAAATTCTAAAGATTAGAAAATACATCAAATCTGCTTTTTGATTCCTAGATTATTTAGTAGCCGAAAGTTACTTGCACGAATAACTTCTATATTCTTCTTTATGTTGTAATATTCATTTTTTAAAATCTTTAACTTGCATAAAAGTTAAACTTGAAATGTCGAAAAAATTATTTCCTTAGTTATTAGACAATTCTATGTCGAGAAAAAGGTTTCTGCAATTGGAACATATTTCTTATTTTGATTAAAAATTCATTGTTTCTGTATATTTCCTACTAAAAATATTGGAAAGAAAAAAAAATACATCTTTGATATTTAGCTGATTTTTATACAAAAAGATATTAAAGCCAATACAACGAACTAATCATATTTTCTCCTTGCCAGTGGAATTTCTATTGATTGTGGATATTATATACCCAGCTCACGTTAAAGCTCCATGGATTCTTATAGAATTTCTTGATTTTGAGCTAATTTGTACGCTGCGAGTTATTTATATGAATGAATCATATTTTTTTCCCATTTGTTGAGATGGATAATGTTTTCTATTTTATTTGTTTTGTTTCTATTTTATTTACTTTTTTTATTTATACTATAATCAAATTGAAGATAAAAACGATAAAAATATCTTCTTGCGTTTTATTTAATTTGTAAGTAAAGATATTTTTCGAAAAATAATTTAATTACGATTGATTGAACTTTATATTTGACACTTATTCAAGAAAATAAAATGAATGAAAGAAAGAAAAGGTTTTCTTGATTTTTATTTCTTCTAATTTCAAAGAAAAATATATTTATAACTTTTAATCGAAAAAGATTTCCTCTGTTTATTTTATCAAATTTCTGAATATCCATAAAATTTCCTTAAAAATCACAAGATAATCCCTTTTGTTTTCAAGATTTTCCCATTATATATCTAATTTCGTAGATTGACGACCTGGAGATATCTCCAGAAATTATTTTATACCGGAGTTAATATTTTCGTCATAAAAAATTAATATCTTTTCAAAGATTGTAATTAGATTATCCTTTCTTATTTTCACAGTTTTTATTATGTCATAACATGATGTTGTTTTTGGGATGAGTTTTTTGCCGTCAACAAAAAATCTGTTGGCGAAAAAAAAATTAATCCATATGAGAACAATAATAATTTTATTAACTGCACGAGCATCTAAAAAAAAATCTGCTATTAATACCGTGTTGCCATTACATTTACAAAAGCTCTGATTAGAAAAAAATAAATTAATGACTACGTCAAATAAAACCTAGAAAAAATGTCATTTTGAGCACGTGATTATATGAAATGAAATTAACAGGAAATGTGATATCTTTTTAAACAATAAATGCGATAAAAGGTTTTTTTAATCGTCTGCAATATTAAAGTGACTCATTCAACGAAACCATTAAAATGAATAAAAATATAATTTAACTTGCTCGAGCACGTGGTACTTGGCCGTTCAAGAAATGATGTTCTGACATGATACATTGAAATGTGCATAGCAGATTTCAGTTTAATCTTTATTTCATTTTGTAAATAACTATTTCAATCTAGATGTGGATACAAATACCTTTCAGATCTTAAAAAATCGGACAGTGTCCCTATGTTTCTTAGTCAGGTTTGAAAATAAATAACTTAGCAATGGTTTTCAAAATTATGAATCTTGCAATGATGTATACAATTTTTGTTGATCTTTATATGAGTAAGAATTATGTTCAACTGAAAGTTACATTTCTTTCTTCTTTTAATATCCTTAACTTGACCATCTCCTAGATGCCTTAAAAAATCTTAATTCCAAATATCTCTTTTAATTCGGTAGAGCTTTCTTTCTTTTTTTTTACAAAAAAATCGTGAAAATAAGTGTTTTTATGTTGCTTGTTTCTTTTATTGCAAAATAAAGTTCTTACTTGGAACTTTAATGGCCTTTTCATTGGTCATTATTTCTAGATCAAAAACATATGCATAAATTACACATAATCGTTTCGAATTTTTCGGCACAATAATGCATACTTATAGGGCATATTAAAAATATTATAAAACAGTTTTTTTTTCTGTCTGTACATTTTTTAGTTTATTAATTTAATATTCCTGTCAGCGGAAACTATTAAGCGATATTTTCATGTTGTTATTCGATACTCTGAAAAGAGTATAATATCGTCAAGAAAACATAACTATATCGTTTGGCATTTTTTGCTGATAAAGATGACGTCACTTTCAGATGGCGCTACTAGTTTGTTTAAGTTTTTTTTAAATTTTAAATAATTAATCTCGTTCCAGCAAGAGTTAAGAAATATCGTTTGTTTTTTTTAAATATGTTTTCAGTTTAATTATTGAACTCTTGTAATACGCAACTTATTTTTATTCAATAGCAACTTTTTGTATACATTGTAACTGGATTTTTACGATTTTAAATGCATTCTTAAAAACTGCAGAGTGTTTTTAAAAATGCCTATGAATAGTATATAAGTATTGAAATGTAATTTTGTCGATCGATTAGCAATTAGAATGTAAACATTCAAACAGAGAATTTGTACTGAATTACTTGTCATTATTATTTATTTGTTACTTTCAACTACTGCAACATAAACAAAAAAATTGCGGTTTTGAGTTATTATATTAACATGCATGGAAAAACACAAACCGAATGGTGATTAATTATTAGAAGGATTTTATTTAAAATTAGACAAGGACCTATACCTAGAAGTTAAAATCGCGGACCAAATTTTCTTTTTATACGCTAATCCGTTTCTGATTAAACTTTTTCAAGTGCATACAAAAGTGCAGACCGACAGACAGTTCCCCTTTTTCCTATTTGGTCCGAACTGTGATAAGAATATGCATTTTAAACTCTAAATGTGTTAACCAAATTTATTTAACTGCAGATATATTCTTTTTATCTGCAGGTATATCGTGTTCAATTTTACTCGGACAAGTTTTTCTCTCTCATTTTTTGAAAGAATATGATTCAAAATTTGATTAAAAAATAGAAAATTTGATTTAACCACCTACTAAATTTTATTTGCCTGGATTGAAATTTGTTTTTAGTTAACGTACTTTTAGATAAACAAATATAATTCCAAAAATGTTCACTTTTCTAAATCAGAGAGAAGTAACAGATGGAAATTATTCACAATTTCTCCAGATCGAATTTTTTGACTTTAGCAATATTTTTCTGTATAATTAAACGCATGTAACTTTTTTTACAGCATGTATATTATTTAATGAATGAATACCTTTTATAAAATAAAATTAAAAAGTGAACTTATTCTGCTTTTTTAAAAGTTATAACAATTTCACAATTTTGATTCGAACAATAATTTTACCATTCACATTATTTATTTTATCTGTAAAAAGTTGCTTTTACCAATCATGATTCTGCCAGATGAAATAAATCTTTCATTAATGAGTAGTACCTGGAGATTAAACTTCGCTTTTCATTCTATTTTTTTTTTTTTTGTAAAATAGTGGACTTTCGAAGAAAATATATAGATACGATTCGCATACTGATTCTTTTTGAATATTTTTCGATCTTACATAAATATGAACTAATAACTTTAAAAAATCACTAATGCTTTTAATTTAACATATTATTTGAATTGGTTAACAAAGAATTGTGTTGTTTCTTTTGGAATGCGAACTGAACGTATTCGTATTCGGAAAATGTCCTATAGCACCATCTCACGAAATTTTGAGGTACCAGTAGATTATCATCTTGTGGCAACAATACAAGAACCACAAAAAATTACCAAATGGCTCTTTACGATATTTTAGCATGAGAACAGACAGAAAAAGATCTTAATATTGTAAAATCGCGTTTTTTTTCAGGGAAGACTTCTATATAGATAAAATTAAAAAGCAAAATCTTATATAAATATAAAATTTGATCTAAATCAATATATCCATTTTCGAGATATACGATATAAATTTATATAGTACAAGAATAATTTGTTTTAATAAGATTAGTATCTAAACTTGAAATTTTTGTTGACATTTTTAGAAAAGTGTATTTATTTACGATAAAAAATTACTTAATTTAAAATCTGTGTTTCTCTTTTCTGTTACTTTAAATATACAAAGTTATTTTTAAACAACGCTGAAATAGAACATCAAGCAAAATTGTATCGAACAATTGAAAAACGATTTTTGCGTTGCCTACCACAAAAAAATAAAATAAAAATATTCATTTTAAACACTGTTGTAATTAATTTACCTTTATAACTATATTAGTTTTTACCTGCGACTTCGTACGCATGGAAAAGCACACACCTAACTAAAAAACCATTTATTTACAGTGCGTACCTGAAAAACGGCAAAACATCAAATTAAGTCCGTATTTCTTTAATACCAAGTCCAGTCTATTTTATTTATCGATCGTGATAGATAGATACTACAATATTATACAAATAATTTTTAAACTTTTAATTAAAATGAAAATACAGTCGTCAACAATTACAACACTTGCACTGCAGGAATTTTCTATGCCAGTTAGAGCAACGCAATATCGATTATTTTTTTATTTTCCTTTATTATATTTTATTTTAACTCAAAAGTAACTCAGATTGTCCGAAAAATTGCTTAATTAACCTTTAATTTTAAACGCATCAAACACTAATAAAATAAACCGGATCGTTTGAAATAATCGGTCGAAAGTATGTTAAGTCAAACCTCATTAGCGTGGGGGAAAACAAACTGAAGTCTTTCTCATTTCGCGGTGGTGAAATGAAGATTTTTGGCGGGAAACTTAGTTTTTAATTAATAAAATAAATAACCACTTTATTAACCGGAATTAATAGAAGCCTATGTTCTATTCTAGAATATAATCTATCCCTGTACCAAATTTCATCTAATTTTTCAACAGTTCTGGCATAATTTGACTAACATCAATCCAAACTTTCAAATTTATAATTGTAATATAGAGATTAATTCGTTTTTAGATTTTTAAACCAATAACAGTTTTATCTTATCTCAAACTACCACCCGTTTAATGCTTCAAACAGTAGTTTAGAATTCATACATTGTAGAAATTTGAATAATTGCTAGTTACATTTGATCCATGATAGTTTAACTATTCAGTGAAATGTCTGCGTCATAGTATGACTGATATTAAATGGAAGGAAACATAGCAATGCGGTTTATCATACTAACAGTCATAATATTTGTACGCCATCATTTAAGAATTTCGAATGCTTTTAACCGGTAAAATTGGATATTCCGAAGTGATCTGTGATTTATAAATAGACTACGTAAGCAATCCAATGTAAATAAAAATAAAAATATTATATTTCAGCCTATTTAAGCTAATTTTGACTATAATTCTATATACATCTATTATATCTATATACATCTATTAATAATAGATGTGGTAAATGTTTATATCTGTTGGATCTGAAAAGGGCAAATCCTTGGATCTAAAGCTACCAGATATAGCATAGATATACTTTTGGAGATGGAAATATGCGCCTCGAAGTTATAATTTTGAATCTAAATTTAGAATTTTAATCATTTAAAAATTGGGCGAAATTTTGAATCATTTTCATCAAAATATTTTATAACACAAAACTTATACACATAATTTTAAAATTTCAAAAACTATCTTTTCAATGATACCAATTTAGTTATAGTATATATATTTTTCATTTGTTAAAAAAATACTCTAAGCCTATTTTATGATAATATATTTCAGTATTGAAGCTAACTCAAATCATTTTCATTGCTGCTTTTAGATATTATACGTAGATTCCTCTAATCGAAAAATATGATTTAGATGCATTTACTATATTGGCAAGTTTATAATGCTTATATATATAATGCAGAGCGCTTAAATTAGTTGTTGAGAGCAGACAGCAGAGTCATTGCCAAAATCATGAAGAAGACAGGTTGAATTTTTAAGTTTGCTTTATTCCATCACGGAAGCAGGCATTATTTACAAGCAAAAGCGACGTGCTCAACAAAGAATACAAAATGAATTGACGAAAAACCTCATTAAATTTTTATCCCTCCGAATTTATACCTTCAGATTTCAAGAGGGATTTCCGACGCATGTCAATCACATATACAGCTCGGGAAAGGGAATCGTAGGGATCTTTTAATAGAATTTGCTAAGTTGCCTAATTTCTATCCCTGCACTTGGAGAGTAAGAAAGTAGCCGGCCTTTAGCTGATTCAACAATTTTACAAAGCTTCTGTTGCATTAATTAACTAGAGCGAGTGGAATGTACCGGAAATAAGAGAATATTTTAGAATGATATTACTATGAGCTAAATTAAGATAAAGTATGGAAATTAATTAGGATTAAAATAAAGAGTTTAAATTATCATTACACACATTACATTAAAAACTTAGGACTTCTCTCTCTCTCTCTCTCTCTCTCTCTCTCTCTCTCTCTCTCTCTCTATATATATATATATATATATATATAGGGTGAGTGTGGGATAATAGTTAGAATTGAAATAAAACAATAATGGTAAAATCGGTTCAAACTTTTAAAAATGCATCTGCTTTCAAAGAAGCATACATAATAATAATGAAATACTGTTAAAAACAGGTAAAATAAATTCTTTAACCGATAATTTCCGGTGGCCCATAATCTTTTTTATTATTAATGGATATTTTTCACAGGGGATGCGAATCCAACGCCCTACCATCCAAACTATCCCGACCTAACAATCACAACTACTATAAAGGAGAGAAAGTTTTTAATTAACTAATAAAAAATTAAGGAATTAATATTCGAAAAAAAACTGAATTAACATGAAATGTCATTAAAAAATACGTGATCTTAACTGGATGAATAGAAAGTATTTTATTAATGACCAGCGGGTGACCGAGCTCCGCTCGGAGAAAACAGGTATCGAAGCTAACTCGAATATTTAAATTTTCAATTGTGATTTATCAAAACAATACATGCCGTATTTAGTAAAAATATCAAGGTTATCCTTATTTTTTTCTGATGAATGTTGAAATGTCGGAAATGTGGGGCGATTTTCGACTTGGCAACCATTCCTCGTATTATAGTATAAGATAAAATTAAAACTTAAGCTCCAAGCATGCGTTACGAGTAAAAGGGAAAAAATTATCTAATTAATATGTTGCCATCAGATTGACAAAAACTCAAATTAAAAAAATAAGTTATTATTGCGCATTAAACATATAAAAATGCAATTTTCATCACGTGTCTGCATGAAATGAAAAAAAATATATATATGAATATTGATATAGATGGCATATTGGCTATAGATGGCTGCACGTTACCACTTGAAAATTTAAGTAGCCATAATGGCGAACTAATAAAGTTTGAAAATATTCTATCTGTAACTCCGAACTGCTCAACCGTAGCGCTTCAAAACCGGTGCCAATCGATTCCTCGTGGCCAAAAACCCCAGACCCCCAAGTTTACCGGAGTTTATTAATTCTGGGGCGATTTTCGACTTGACAACCATTCCTCGTATTATAGTATAAGATTGAAAATTTGTACTATATATATATATATATATATATATATATATAT
>JAOUZG010031332.1:2152651-2162672 GCA_026289955.1 Argiope argentata
TATATATATATATATATATATATATATATATATAGTTCACATTTTCAGTCGTTAATAAAATACTTTTTAATCATCCAATCAAGTTCAAGTAATTTTTTTAAAACTTGTAGTAGATGACATTTGATGTTAATACAGTTTTTTCAAATATTAATTCATTATTTTTTATTAATTAATTAAAAACTAATTTCCCGCCTTTATAGTAGTTCTTTATAGTATTTGCAACTGTTAGATCGGGATAGCATGATTGATAGTGCGTTGGATTAACATTCCTTGAGCTGTGAATTCGAACCTGATCACAAAGTTCTCCATGTCGAGAGTAATACTACTGGGGGAACTGAGTCAGAGATCATTGTTATTCGTGAACTCAGGGTTTTATACCCTCAGAAGCTACTGTATCCCTTCTTCCATTGTAAAGCGGAACACGAGAACAAAAATTGTAATAATTTAATAAAAAGTATAGCAGTTACATTATTACTTTTATTTTCTCTTTTGAATACTAGATGGCGATGCATGATTAAGTACGCATCCCATAGTTCATTGCGGTTGTGAGTAGAGGAGATGATGCTGTTTTGTTAAGCTGTACGTGAAAATGTCTTGTCTTGTCGTGTCTGTGTTTTAGTGTGTGAATATAGTTATTAAAAAATGTTTTCCGGAAAGCATGCGACATGTTGCTTTCTGCACGGATCCTAACAATCTACATTACTCCACAAAAGTAACTAAAATAAAATATTTCTTAACTTTCTAAATTTTCCCTAATATTCAAAAAAAAAAGAATTGATTAAAAATGTTTTTTTTTATATATTACTTGTTATTATGTATGCTTCTTCACAACAGATGTGCTTTTAAAAGGTTGACGTAGAACTATGACATTGTAGATGCTTTTTCTTCTCAAAGTTGCATCGAGCTCCAAAACTTTGTCTGCCAGCTAAAATAAATTGTCTATCTTTTATGGAGTAATTCAGGAAAAGGCATAAATCCGAAGGTATCAGGAAAGTTTTGACCAAATATCTATTATATGTCTTAACGCAAATAAACGTTTATATACACAATGGAAATAATAAGTACGTTACAATAACGCGTTTAAAAGTCTATCACAATTTGAAATTTTGATATATTTTACTAACAGAGCTTTGAATATCAACTTATGGATAAAAGATTCATTTCATTACTATTTTAATTATTTTTTTCTGTTTTTGTTGTACACAATGACAAAGTATTCAAACAGTCAAAAAATTTAAATTCGTAATTTAAATGAATTCGAAATTCATTGAATTCAGATTTTCCGGTGTCAAAAAGACCAATTTTTGTAATTTTGTCTGGTTATCTTTCTCTTACCAAGATAACTCAAAACCTTTGAGCTAAACAGTTGAAATTTGGAGCACTGAATTTACTCAAAATTTGCTGATTTTTATCAAATTTTGAGTACATTTATAAGAAATTCGTGCCTCTGGCTCTTTGAATATAAATTGATACTATAACTATAAAACAAAGAAAACTAGACTCATAAGATACAGTACACAGATTTAATATCTATGTGTAGGCATGTGACAATGATTGTCTAAAAAGGGGTTGATTGTCTGCCTCTGTTCTTTCAGAAACATGTATATGTGGAGTGGGAAGGTCGACGTATGAACCACGAAGCTAGAGCAGTAGCCGAGTAACATAGCCATAATACAAAAGTATACTTATGCATCGTACATGTTATCTTGCTCATGAGCCTAGCGTTACAGTACTTCCCCACCAGTGAGTCGGTGGAGAGATGAACGATTTTAAAGCGCTAAGGGTCATGGTGAGCATGTGAATTTTTGCGTCAAGTGAATCTGACGGCTTTTGCTGCTGTTAGATATCACCAAGACAATTACACGTGGTTGCGTTGTCAAGGTCACCAATATGGCAGATTTAAGGTTGCTGTAGGAACCCGAGACGCTAGGGCTAGTAGCAGATTAACATAATCACAATACAAAAATACACTTGCGCATTGTTGATGTTATCTGTCTGATGAAGCTAACTCCACAGTACTCTTCGATCAGTGAGTCGGCGGAGAGACGAACGATTTCTAAAGCGCAATATGTTACGACGAGCGTGTGAGTGCGTTGGAAAGCGAATGTGTGAGTTGCTCCGTCAAGTGAGTTGACGGCTTTGTCTTGCTTGCTGTCTCAAGTGAATCTGACGCACCGATTGCGTTCTCAAGGTCACCAATGTGGCAGATTGAAGGTCGCGGTACGAACTCGTGACGCTAAGGCCAGTAGCCAAGTAACACAGCCACAATACAAAAGTACACACATACTAGATAATTCAAAAATTTAAAATATTGGAGTGAGAGTTTCTGACATCCATGGCAATTTTATGATTAATTTTTGCTCCGATTTGTTGAGAGAAACGTATCTGAAGCACAAATTAGATTTTCAGATGCTATTCATGGCATGCTAGGGATTAATCGCCAAATAACTCGCCAAGCACCAAACGATAGTTTCAGATCAAAATTTAAATTCACTTTACGCCAAAAGTTAATTAATAATTATTATAAGCCATACAAGGCATTCTTTGGCATAAAAAGCACATTAAAAAGGCATGCGAGAAAGTTTGGAGGAGATCGTTCAGCTGATTTACTTAATTATTCAAACAAAATCAACACGAGGTCCATTAAAAGAGGATTTAAATGGAATATTTAATTATTTATCATTCCATATTTTGTGCCTTTTTTCGTATACTCGCATTTTCTTCTCTTCCGATATTCTTCCATTAAAATAAGAACGAAATTTTTTTATCTATTGAATATAAAATTTTATAGCTGCAATGCAGAAGTAATTCGATACATTTCATTCCGTTTCATTTCTGTATTTTTCATTCCTCTATACCTCTCTATAAAAGGTAACTATATCTATTCCTCTCCCACAAAATAAATACCTTTCTACTTTCTTTCTTTTGTTCTGTATTCAAACCGCCAGTCGGCCCGAAGCCTGTATTTTATGCTTCTTTGTCGAAAATAAGCCCTTACAAAGCATTTATCATTAGAGTGATCTTCTGTATAAGAAATAAGAAGTCTTTTGAAAACACGATAAAATATATTCGTCATATGTATTTAAAAAAAAACTTAAAGAAGTATATGAACATTTGAAAGTGCCTCTTATATCGATGAAAGAGAAGAAGGCCATTAAAATATTTTGAAAACAGGAAATACTTTAGATATTTTGTTTACCTTTAGATTAAAATGTTTAGTTTGATAACTATTTCGACCATTTTTATACCGAAGCAAAAAGCAATATAATAGACAAACTTATGATTTAAAAAATTATTCACAGATGCTTAAGTATAAATTACAAAATTTTATTTAACATCACCGATTTCGACTTTATATTCAAAATGGTATACAGAGTATAAAGGCCGTATTGAAAAATTCAAAATACAAAAGAACTTTTACCATGAAATTCAAATAACATTTCAAAGCAAACAGAATATTAAAAAAAAACATGCCGTGAATACGAAAATGTATAATAAACCATCAAACACTGTAATAGCTGGGTGTTTGGAATATATTGAATACATCGAAGTGATTACAGAAGAGAATTAGAAGCTTTAAATGGAGAAAGATATTAACACTGTTATTTTTAATCTATACTTCTATTATAAATGTGAAAGTTTGGATGGATGGATGGATAAATGAGGGGGTTCAATCAGGCCAGAAAAATTGAATGAAATTGGAGGAAATTTAGCACAGAGATAGATGATAGTCTATAATAGAACATAGGCTATTATTTATTCTGCTTAATTAAGTGGTTAATTTTTTATTAACTAAAAACTGACTTTCCCACCAAAAATCTTCATTTTACCCACCGCAAAATAAATAACGAATTCAGTTTGTCTTTTCACCACGATAATGAGGTTAGACTTAACCTGTTTTCGACCAATTATTCAAAAGATTCTATTTTTTTCTTAGTGTTCGAAGAATTTAAAATTAAACGTTAATTAATCGATTTTTTGGATATTCTGAATTACTTTTGAATTAAAATGAAACATAATAAAGGAAATTAAAAATTTCTAATCTGTATTGCGTCATCCCAATTGGCCTAGAAAATTCATGCATTTGCGTTGCTGAAGCTGGTGTTGAAAATTCCAGCATGTGCAATGTGTTATAATTGTTGACAACTGTATTTTCAATTTAATTAAAAGTTTAAAAAGTATGTTTATAACACTGTTGTAGCTATGGCAATCTTAATCGATAAATAAAATAAAATTGACTTACACTGATATATATATTGTTATTTTACACACTGTCAATAAATTGTTTTTAGGTTAGTTGTGTGCTTTTCCATGCGTACGAAGTCGCCGATGAAAGCTAGTATCTTAATATATCTTTTATTTATTATGTAAATGAATTATTCGAAATCAAGTTCAACGATTTCCTTGAGCCATTAAAAACTTTATAGGGTATTTATATTCTCATTGCATTATTTTTCTTTCACCGGAGTTTTATTTTTTTGCCCTTTAGTTAAACAAATAAACAAAAAATGAAATATATGATCACAAATATCAAGTTATCATATGAGAAATTTATTACTTTTTGTCTTTATTCGTATAAATTAATTTAACCCCTTAACCGGTTTGCCCGTCCGCCGTACGTGCATCGATTTATCGAATTTTGATAGTTGTAAACAAAAAAATAAACCATTCATAACAATTATAATTCAATAGAAAATGACTTCGAATACTTAGATAATCCAAGTATTCCATGGATTTTCATTTGAATCAAAATAAGAAAATATTCCCATAATAGAAGGTGTCCAAACAAAATTTTGGAGCTCGATCAATTTTAAAATAGGAGACCCCCCGCTGTTTTCTTAAATATTGACGCATGCGTAATCTGATAGTCCCGTGATTGTTTCGAGATGGTTTAAAATGGTTAATGATTAAATTAATTTAGACAATTCGTAAGAATTCATAGAATGAATATTTTGAAAACCAAGCTGTAACTTTAGTTGGCGATAAATCGCCAATTGTGACAATCTTCTGGAATATTTTCGGATAAACCTAGAAACGAAAAACTGATGCCACAAAAGTGATAAATCGCCAATTTGTTGCTCACGTATTTTGAGGCTTCAAAAACAGCAAATCATCAACATAATGTTCTCACATAATAAAAATTCTTAGTTTACAAGATTTTCTTTTCCCTTATCTGTCTTTTTCTGCTGCATATTGTACCCTCTTACTTTTCATTTTCTTATTTATTCCAATTTTTAAACAAATCAAATTTTTATTAGGGCCCCATCAGCCTCGAATTACCCAAAATGCCTCTGAATAACGAAACATATGTAATTTGATACAATAAATCAAAATTTGATTTTCGAACTTTCATTTTTATTTTCTTCCGCATCTTTCTCCTTTCAAACGAGCCTCGTAAATCTCACAGAGCAATCTATAAATTATTCACAAGAATCGTTCTGAAGAAATGCGATAACGCGTTGCCGTATTTATCTTGATATTTACTGTGACACATTCTGTACCAAAGAGTCCCCGCGTCACCAGGAAATCAATAATAAAAAAAACGGAGTTGTCCTCTGGGCCTTACCGCCCCTAAAAGTTTGCTTTCCGAGACTAATATCCGATATACAAACTATTTCGTATTCAGAACTACACTTCCGGTATTTCGAATGTGTTACGTTCTAGTTTTGGAGATGATGTCTTCGGGGATTTTCCTATCCTGCGTGGAAATCGTGATGGTAAACTTGCTTTCGAACTTTTATTTTCCGCATCAGTGCTGTTTGGAAATAAAATTTCAGTGAACTTTTTTCAGTGAATCTTAAAACTATTTTAATTCTTTCTTGCTGTCTTGTACGTTATATTCAAACCCAAAAGTGGTAAGAAATGTATAGATTTTGAATACTGATCACTAAAAATGGTAACATGGCATAGGTGTAGCGCGTCTTCCCCCAGACCTGGGCGTTCCTGGTTGTTCTTCTGTGTTCTATCTGTGAGGTGCGTGAATGTGCCCCCCCCCCCTGTAAAAACGGGTTGTGCAAGCGAATGTGATGAGTGAGTAGCAAAATTTACATTCTTAACCCTAGTTGACGCTACTGTAAAATAAGAGACGCCGATTAGGCTTAAATCAGTGAACTTTAAAACGATTTTAATTCTTTCTTGCTGTCTTGTATGTTATATTCAAACCCATAAGTGGCAAGAAATATATAGATTTTGAATACTGATCATTAAAACTGTCAGTTACGGCCTCATGGCATAAGGGGAGCGTGTCTTCCCCCAGACCTGGACGTTCCTGGTTGTTCTTCTGTGTTCTATCTGTTAGGTGCGTGAATGTGCCCCCCTTGTTAAAAGGGACTGTACAAGCGAATGTGATGAGTGAGTATCAAAATTTGCATTCTTGTCCCTAGTTGGCACTACTGTAAAACAAGAAACGCTGATTAGGCTTAAATTTCTGACTATCTCAGCGAGCGTGTTCTTAAAATTTCAGTGAATTTTAAAATGACTTTAATTTTTCTTACTGTCTAGTGTGCTATATTCTATCCCAAAAAGTAGCAAGAAAGATATAGATTTCGAATACTAATCAATAAAAATGTCTGAACCGCCGTCTTGGCATGGAGTTAGCGCGTCTTTTCCGAGTGCTCGGAGTCCCTGGTTCGAGTCCTGGTTCGGGGATGGTTGTTCTTGTGTGTTCTATTCGGGAGTACCCCCAATCCCCTGTAAAAAGGGGCTGTGCAAGTGAATGTGATGAGTGAGTATCAAAATTTGCATTCTTGTCCCTAGTTGGCGCTACTGTAAAACAAGAAACGCTGATTAGGTTTAAATCGCTGACTACCTCAGCGAGCTTGTTCTTAAAATTTCAGTGCATTTTGAAACGATTTTCATTCTTTCTTGCTGTCTTGTATGTTATATTCAAACCCAAAAAGTGGCGAGAAATATATACATTTTGAATTATGAGCAGTAAAAATGTCAGCACCGGCATCATGGCATAAGGGTAGGGAATCTTCCCTGAGAGCTCGGTGTCCTGAGTTCAAGTCCTGGTTCGGGGATGGTTGATCTCCATGTGTTCTATCTGTGAGGTGTGTGAATGTGCTCTCTGTAAAAAGGGTCTGTACAAGCTAATGTGATGAGTGAGTAGCAAATTTTGCATTCTTGGAACCTAGTTGTAAAACAAGAAGTGCTGTTAGGCTTAAATCGCTGACTATCTCTGCGAGCTTGTTCCTAAAATTTCATTGAACTTTTTTCAGTGCATTTTGAAACGATTTTCATTCTTTCCTGCAGTTTTGTATGTTATATTCAAACCCAAAAGTGGTAAGAAATATACAGATTTTGGATACTGATCAGTAAAAATGTCAGCGCCGGCAACATGGTATAGGGGTAGCGCATCTTCCCCAAGAGCTGGGCGTCCCGGGTTCGAATCCTGGTTATTCTTCTGTGTTCTATCAGTGAGATGTTGTGAATTTGCCCCCCCCCTGTAAAAAGGGGCTGTTTAAGCGAATGTGATGAGTGAGTCACAACATTTGCATTCTTGGCCCTAGTTGGCGCTATTGTAAAACAAGAAACGCCGATTAGGCTTAAATCGCTGCCTATCTCAGCGAGCGTGCTCTTAAAATTTCAGTGAATTTTAGAACGACTTCAATTCTTACTTGCTGTTTTGTAAGTTATATTCAAACCCCAAAGTGGTAAGAAATATATGGGTTTTGATTACTTATCAGTAAAAATGTCAGCACCGGCATCATGGCATAGGGTAGCACGTCTTCTCCGAGAGCAAGGAGTCACGATTTCGAGCATGGTTGTTCCTTTGTGTTCTATCTGTGAGGTGTGGGAATGTGCATCCCTGTAAAAAGAGACTGTGCAAGTGAATGTGATGAGTGAGTAGCAAAATTTGCATTTTTGGTCCTAGTTGGCATGCTGCAAAACAAGAGACGCTGATTAGGCTTAAATCGCTGACAACCTCAGCGAGCTTGTCCATGGAAAGTGCCATAAGAAACAACATATTATCAGATCTGAATGAATTTCATCATTATTCATCCAACATTTACATCAAATGCATAAATAAATGTGCATATAAATGTGTACTCCGCCCCTTGTAAAAAGGGGCTGTGCAAGCGGCTGTGATGAGTGAGTATCTAAGTCTCACTATTGGCCCTAATTGGCTCTACTTCAAAACAAGAGACGCTCCTTTATGCTTAAAATTCCCTGATGCCTCGGTGAAGCTTTTCTATGGCAAGTGTCACTAAAAACAAATACAAAAATAGTATTACTTGCTAATTTGATCATGCAGAATTTAATATGAATGACTACAGGAATAGGATTTCAGTTTTGTTGAGCTAAGTTTTATTTATATTAATCCTTTACAAGTCTCGTTACCATAGGACATATTATAATGAATATTCAAAGGTGGTATATCAGCTGACATGACAAACTCATTAGTAATATTCGAAGCATTGAACTAGAATTTCAACAACATAGCCTATAAAATACTGTATTCGAATCAAGGACATCAATTTTGATAGAAAAATGGTATTAATTCTAGATGCAGTTTCAGAATTCGAGTCTTTAGGGAATAAAATATGAATAAATAACTTATTAACATTCTCTATTTGGTCAGTTATTTTCTGAGAAATGTTTCTCACGAATTTAATTCTTTTTTTCCTAATATCTACTGCATCCAATAAAAAATTTCGTTTAAAATAAACGACTGTTAACATCAACAGATGTACACAACCTTTGGTGTTAATTTTGATGCAAAAGGAAATTAAAAATGTTTACTTAATTCTTAATGTTATTTCTGAATTTTAATATTTTGTATCTAAAATATCAATAAATAAAACATTAACTTTCTTCATTTGGTGACTTAGAAATGTATATTTACTTATTTACTGCATGAAATTAATAAATAACACAGTGACATTCTCTATTTGGTCAGTTATATTATAAAATTGAATCAAACGAATTAATTTCTTTTATTCCTTATGGCTAATGAACCGAGTAAAGAATTTCGTCTAAAATAAGTGAACCCTTAACATCATCTCACATCCATGATCTTCGGTATCAACTTTGATGCAAATGGTAAATGAAAATGTTTACTAATTCTTAATATTATTTTAGAATTCTAATCTTTTGTACCTAAAATATCAATAAATAACACATTAACTTTCTTCATTTGGTGACTTAGAAATGTATATTTACTCATCTACAGAATGAATTAAATAAATAACACATTAACCTTCTCTATTTGGTCAGTTATTTTATAAAAGATGCATCAAACGAATTTATTTCTTTTATTCCTTATAGCTACGGAACCCTGTAAAGAAATCCGTCTAAAATAAACGACTGTTAACATCAACTGATGCATGCAACTTTTGGCGTAACTTTTATGCAAAAAGAAAGTGAAAATGTTTACTAATTCTTAATGATATTTCTGAATTTTAATCTTTTGTAGCTAAAATATCAATAAATAACATTAACTTTCTTCATTTGGTGACTTAGAAATGTATATTTACTCATATACTGAATGAATTCAATAAATAACAAATTAACCTTCTCTATTTGGTCAGTTGTGTTCTGAGATATGCTTCTCAAGAATATCTAGCTTTTTTCTTATGGTTACTGAACCTGATAAAAGAATTTCGTCAAAATTAAACGGCTGTTAACATCAACTGATGCACGAAACCTTTGGTGTCAACTTTGAAGCCAATGGAAATTGAAAATGTTTATAAATTCTTCATGCTTTTCCTGAATTTAAATCTTTTTTAGCTAAAATATCAATAAATAACACATTAACTTTCAATTGGTGACTTAGAAATGTATATTTAGGAGAAGGTTAATGTGTCATTTATGAATTCAATAAATAACAAATTAACCTTCTCTATTTGGTCAGTTATTTTCTAAAAATTGCATCAAACGAATTTATTTCTTTTATTCCTTATGGCTAATGAACCGAGTAAAGAATTTCGTCTAAAATAAGTGAACCGTTAACATCATCTCACATCCATGACCTTCGGTATCAACTTTGATGCAAATGGTAAATGAAAATGTTTACTAA
>JAOUZG010031332.1:2162682-2174052 GCA_026289955.1 Argiope argentata
CATTTGGTGACTTAGAAATGTATATTTACTCATCTACAGAATGAATTTTATAAATAACACATTAACCTTCTCTATTTGGTCGGTTATTTTATAAAATATGCATCAAACGAATGTATTTCTTTTATTACTTATAGATACCGAATCCAATACAGAATTTCGTCTAAAATAAGCGACTGTTAACATCAACTGATGCATGCAACTTTTGGTGTAACTTTGATGAAAAAAGAAAGTGAAGATGTTTACTAAATCCTAATGATATTTCTGAATTTTAATATTTTGTATCTAAAATATCAATAAATAAAACATTAACTTTCTTCATTTGGTGACTTAGAAATTATATTTACTCATCTACTGAATGAATTCAATAAATAACATATTAATCTTCTCTATTTGGTCAGTTATTTTCTAAGAAATGCATCAAACGAATTTATTTCTTTTAGACCTTATGGATACTGGAAACATTAAAGAATTCCGTCTAAAATAAGTGAACCGTTCATATACATTCATATCTGTTTCCTTTGGTATCAACTTTGATGCCAAAGGAAATTGAAAATGTTTACTGATTCTTAGAATTATTTTAGAATTCTAATCTTTTGTTGCTAAAATATCAATAAATAACACATTAACTGTCTTAATTTGGTGACTTAGAAATTTATATTTACTCATATACTGAATGAATTCAATAAATAACACACTGACATTCTTTATCTGGTCAGTTATTTTCTAAAAAAAGGAATCAAACGAATTTATTTCTTTTATTCCTTATGGATACTGAAAACAGTAAAGAATTCTGTCTAAAAGATATTAACCATTAATATCCATTCATATCCGTGACCTTTGGTTTCAATTTTAATGCCAAAGGAAATTGAGAATGTTTACTGATTCTTAATATTATTTTAGAATTCTAATCTTTTGTAGTTAAAATATCAATAAATAACATATTAACTTCTTTCTATGGTTACTTAGAAATATATATTTACTTATTTACTGCATGAAATTTATAAATAGTACACTGACAGTCTCAGTTGGGTCAGTTGTTTACTAAAAAATGTATCAAACGAATTTATTTCTTTTATTCGCTATGGCTACTGCTCCTAGTAAAGAATTCCGTCTAAAATAAATGAACCGGTAATATCAAGTCTTACTCCTAACCTTTGATATCAACTTTGATGCAAAAGGAAACTGAAAATATTCACTAATTTTTTAATGTTATTTCAAAATTTTCATCCTTTGAAGCTAAAATATCAAAAAAAAAATAACATTAACTTTCTTTATTTGGCAACTTATTTTCTAAGAAATGTATCACTTTAATTTACTCATTTACTGAATCAATTCAATAAATAACATATTAACCTTCTCTATTTGGTAAGTTATTTTCCAAGAAATGCATCAAACGAATTTATTTTTTTTATTCCTTATGGCTACTGCTCCTAGTAAAGAATTCCGTCTAAAATAAACGAACCGTTAACATCAACTGATACCCGCGACTGTAACTCTGACAGCAGAAGGCTTGTGACAAATGATTTTCACCTTCGCTTAGCAAATCTATTTTTCTGACGATGCATCAGCAAATATTCATGCCGGATCTATTCGCCCAGCTGTTGCTTTCTTGCAGAAATTGAAATCAATCTTATTCCTTAGATTGTAACAAAGAATTACTATTTTATCTTGAATAAGTGAGACTATGGATATTTTGGGCTTAAAAATGTAACAATTCGCAGTATGATTCAAATAAAATGGAACTCCAAAACCTCGACAAATATTAACGGATATTGGAGACATTTATACCATTTTGTAGAGCATTTATTGGGAAAGGTTTTAGTACATTAAAATCATACCAAAATAAAAAAAGGCTGTATTATAATTGTGAATTTAACTTCACATATGCGTGAAAGCCACAATCTGCACATGTGCAAATAGTAAGAGCTGTAGTATGCATATGCGAAACATTTCTTTGTTTATGCCTGATTTTAAACAGCTTTTTAAATCTCATTATGCCGGAAATAAGAAAATCCAACCTTGAAACCATCGCCTGTGTTTTGTCTACGAACATATTATATTTTTACCTCTGTAACTGTCTAAATATTTCAGAATGTGTGCATGAAAAATTATTTTTTAGATATTTTTGATAATTTCTAAACATATTTTTGTTTGTTTGTTGTTGTGTTGTGTCAAATGGCACTTGTCATGGACAAGCCCGCCGCTGAACAAGCAGCAGATTAAGCCGAATGAAGCGTCTCTTGTATTTGAGTAGCGCCAACTAGGGCCAAGAGTACGACTTTGCTACCCACTCACCACATCTACTTGCTAAGCCCCTTTTTTACAGGGGGGGGACATTCCCACATCTCACAGATAGCACACAGAACAACCATGCCTGAACCGGGACTCGAACCCGGGACCTCCAGAACACGAGGAAGACGCGCTACCTCTGTTCCAGCAAGCCGGCAATTGTGATTTTAACTTCACTTATGCGTGAAAGCCTCAAACTGTGTTTGTGCAAATAGCAAGAGCTATGGTATGCATATGCGAAACATTTCTTTGTTTATGCCTGATTTCAAACAGCTATTTAAATCTCATTATGCCGGTAATAAGAAAATCCAACCTTGAAACCATCGCCTGTGTTTTGTCTACGGACATATCATATTTTTACCTCTGTAACTGTCTAAATATTTCAGAATGTGTGCATTAAACATTGTATTTTAGATATTTTTGATAATTTCTAAACATATTTTTGTTTGTTTGATGTTATTAACATGTCTATGTCATATCTGGTGGAGGCTAGATTTAAGTTTAAATATACCAGCGGGTGATCGAGCTCCGCTCGGAGAAAACAGGTATCGAAGCTAACTCGAATAATTAAATTTTCAATTGTGATTTATCAAAACAATACATGCCGTATTTAGTAAAAATATCAAAGTTATCCTTATTTTTTTCTGATGAATGTTGAAATGTCGGAAATGTGGGGCGATTTTCGACTTGGCAACCATTCCTCGTATTATAGTATAAGATAAAATTAAAACTTAAGCTCCAGACATGCGTTACGAGTAAAAGGGAAAAAATTATCTTATTAATATGTTGCCATCAGATTGACAAAAACTCAAATTAAAAAAATAAGTTATTATTGCGCATTAAACATATAAAAATGCAATTTTCATCACGTGTCTGCATGAAATGAAAAAAAAAATATATATATGAATATTGATATAGATGGCAGCACGTTACCACTTGAAAATTTAAGTAGCCATTATGGCGAACTAATAAAGTTTGAAAATATCCTACCTGTAACTCCGAACTGCTCAATCGTAGCGCTTCAAAACCGGCGCCAATCGATTCCTCGTGACCAAAACCCCCAGACCCCCAAGTTTACCGGGGTTTATTAATTCTAGGGCGATTTTCGACTTGACAACCATTTCTCGTATTATAGTATAAGAATATATTTTTTTTCTTGGATGCTATACCGTGAGAGTATTGCTAGTTTCATACACAATCTTCAATGTGTAGTAACTACACAAAGATAAATCACAATATTATTAAATATATATACCCTAGAAATATTGATAAATGCCATTGATTTAAAGCCCTCTGAGTGTGAAAAAAGATGTGTCTGAAAGAAAAGAATTATAATTCAAATAAATAAATACAAAAAACTCGGATTTGAGATTTTGAAAACTCTCCACGTTTCAAACTTTTCTGAGTCCGGAAAACATATTTTTTGGATTTATGCTTATCTTCAGTGAACTTTGTAACTGATTTTTTCGATTTCTGTCAAGTATTGAATAAAATTTATTCAAAGAATGTTTGTTTGTAAGATTTTTCGATACTTTTATGAGTAGATACTTGATGAATTGTATTGTGAAAGTATATGCAGGAGGTAAGAGTAAAATTTCCTTCTTGTATTTAAATTTTTATATTTGAAATAAATGTATTTTTGTTATATAACTGATTGATATAATAATTATTATTCTGATATTGATTTTGCTTTTTTATAAACATTATTTGTGAGTAGTTTGGTTTCCTTAAAAATTTCAGGCAAAGTTTCGACAAATATAATTAAAAATGTTAAGGAACAAATGTCGATGAACAATTTTTAACAAGCAAAATAAAATGTTTAATTTCTTATTTTTACCATGTCAGAACATGACATTGTTTTAGGAATGATGTTTTTTGAAATCAACAAAATTCCATAGGTGAAAAATAATAAAAAAATTATTATCTGCACGAGCATCTCAAAAAATCAGCTTTTAATAACACTTTGCCAAAAAACTTTGTCTCACAAAGGCTCAGATTGCCTTTACAAAAGCTCAGATTTTAAAAAATAAATTAATGTCTACAGCAAATAAAACCTAGAAATTGTTATTCTGATAATTTCTAGCGTTCAAAATTTCATTTTGAGCGCATGATTATATGAAAGGAAATAAATAGAAAATGTGAGACAAAGTTTTTTGGATCGTTTATAGTACTTAAAGTGACTATTTCACTGAAACAATTAAAACGAATAAAAATAGAATTTAACTTGCATGGGCACGTGGTGCTCGGCCGTTCAAGAAATGATGTTCTAACACGATATACTGAAATATACTAAGCAGATTTCATTTTAATCTTTTTTGAATTGTTCTTTAAACCATAATATAACCAAACTATGTCATAGTGGAGGCTAGCTGTAACTGCAGAAAAATAATTTTTCAGAGAAGGTACAAGTTCAATGAAGATTGATTAACATAAAAATAATAGATTTCTAATAAATAAAATCGTGTTGAATTTGGCGCATTTTTCCTTATCAATGCAAAACTTTGATGGCAAACCTGATATTACAAAGGAGCGAAAGTTAATCTTAATTTGGAGAATTTCTATTCACGATCGCTGCCTAATTTATCATAATAAATTCCTCTAATATCACGCAATTTTGTTGTCACAGCAGCCAACTCATGTTAGCCATGCTATACCAGGATTATCCGGTTTCTGGAAATTCTTTCTCTTATTCATCCCCCCCCCCCCCAATCTGATTTCTTTGGCATTTATGCGCCCAAGATAGTGATTTAGAAACCGTAAGAGACGAAATGCATTATCTATCGTGCCAATAAGGCGGCCATTTATAAGAGCAGACGATGTTTATTTTCAAGTTAAAAAATATATTTACGGTAGCCATTTAGTTGATTTTTTTGCAGAAATAATAAATATTTTTCTTATTTTTATGTTTGGATGCATATTTTTGTACATAAATTAATAAATAATTACTGAATTTGTTTGCGAATTGCAACTGATTGTATTTGATTTTTAGAAATTATTTTAAAAATAAATATAGTAGATCTTTAATAATCTTATATCAAGGTTGCTTTTTTAATGCAAAAGAGTTCTTAATTAATCAGGAATTAATTAATATTAATTAAAATATTAAATAAATTTGATTCCACAGTTCTACAAATGTTAATGACGACCTCAAGAATGTTATTTTTCTGTTGCGATAAAATTGTTTCCTATTTTTTGAAATACTTTCTAAAACATTCTCATTTTTATACATTTTTTATACTGGAAAAAAGGAATTTACTTACACATAATTTTTTTAGCTTTTTTAACGTTGAATAATTAAAAATTACACTAATACTAAAACTCATTAAAATGTTTTATTAATGAAAATAACAGATAGAAATTAATTTATAACGTCAGAATTTATATATGGACTTGAGATTTTATAGTTTTGATACTTTCAGGCTGATATATATTCTATAAAATGTTTACTGCAGTAAAAAATACTCTCATAAGCTGTGAAATAAAGGTAAATGAAATTTAGTATGTAGTTTAAATGCTTATATTGTAAATATATATTAACTTTAGAGATAAGTAGTTCTAATAGATTAGAATAGAATTTCGTAATCCATTTCCTTTTTAACACAAAACTAAAAGCAAAATATATTTGTATGCAAACAAATCAAGGAAAAATTACCACATTCGGTGTTAAAATTGCTATTTGTTTATCATTTTTCTCATGATAATAAACATATTTTTTCCCTGCTCAATGGTTCAGTCAACGTCAAGAACAATTATTGTTGCCATTACAGGAAAAACAATTTGTTTCTACAAAATTGCTTTGAAATATGAATCAAGCAATAAATTACAACATCATTCAAAAAAGCATTAACATAAAGACAATATTTTCCCGTCATGCATTTTGGCATCTATCTTTCTCTTTATTTGACGTGCAGTTTAGCCCATTTCATATCCGTACCGATCTGTTCTGAATCTCAAGAAATATTGATGAGAATCCGTTTGAAGGAAAGGAAATTAATTTATTGTCCTCAGGCAAACATCTCATTCGCTGTCATTAATCACGTGGGATCATTTGTCATGGCCAACCATTTGCTGGAATGAAGACACGTGGTTCTGTTGTTTCATGAATTCTTAAGGAATGTGGACGAGAGTAATTGCTTCTCGTCAAAGAGTTCCAACGTAATACATGTATCTGGATATTATACGAAGAACTGGTTTCTCTGTGTTAGCCCTTTTTAAAACCAATTTAGGTAATTATTTAAGCATAAAAATATGCTATCTGGACGGGTAATCAATCTTATCTTATAATAATAAGAATATCACCAAAGTTGTTTTTATGTCAAAATATTCGTTTCTTTAAATCAAGCCGCTGATTTCTGGGAGTGTAATTAATAATCTCTCTCTCTCTCTCTCTATCTATCTATCTCTCTATCTCTCTATCTATCTATCTATCTATCATAATATAATATACAATTATTATATAAATATAATAATTGTCAATAAAGAAGGTCTTAATAATACAAAATGTTTTATACTTATCTTTTAAATACTTGATGTATACAATTAACAAGCTTGGTTATAGAGATGTACATAAATATAAATAAATATATTATTCTAGTTTATGGCAGCAAAATGTATTCAATATTGGTTCCTCTACACTGGATGCACTATTTGTTATGGTTAGCATGTCTAAATAACCAAACATTCTTAGATTTATTCGACCGAACTTTGCTTTGACATCTAAGGTATATTTTTCAAGTTGAAGAAAGTAAAAAATATCATCCAGGATGTAATGCATTACCCCTTTCGTAGTACCTTTACTAGAAATGTGACTAGTGAGATGTAAAATATTCTGTACTGGTTTTTTAAATACTTGATGCATACAATTAACAAGCCTGCTTATAGAGATGTAAATAAATATATTATTCTAGTTTATTGCAGCTGAAAGTATCCAGTATTGGTCTCTCTATACTGGATGCACTATTTTTTTTTAAATCTGATACTCTAGACAACCAAAAATTCTTGATTTTATTAGACCAAACTATGTTTTGACGCCCTAAGGTATATTCTTCACCTTGAAGAAAGTATAAAATTCAGTACGTTACCCTGGATTTAGAATATTACCCCTTTCATAGTACTTTTTCTAGAAATATGTCCAATGAGATATGAGACATTCTGTACTTTAAAAAAATACTTGCTGTATACAATTAACAAGCTTGTTTATAGAGAAGTAAATAAATATAAATAAATATATTTTTCTAGTTTATGGCAGCAAAAGGTATTCAATATTGGTTCCTCTACAATGGATGAACTATTTGTTATAATTATCGTGTCTAAATAACCAAACATTCTTGGATTTATTCGACCAAACTATGTTTTGACGCCCTAAAGTATATTCTTCAGGTTGAAGAAAGTAAAAAATATAACCTTGGATGTAGTACATTACCCCTTTCATAATACCTTCACTAGATATATGTCCAGTGAGATATGAGATATTCTGTACTGGGTTTTTTAAATACTTGATGCATACAATTAACAAGCTTGTTTATAGAGATGCAAAAAATATATTATTATAGTTTATGTTAACTGAAAGAAATCATTATTGGTGGCTCTACACATGATGCAGTATTTTTTAAGATTAGTATGTCTAAATAATCAAACATTCTTGGCTTTATTCGACCAAACTAGGTTTTGACATCTAAAGTATATTCTTCCCGTTGAAGAAAGCAAAAAAAATCACCCTAGATTTAGTACGTTACCCCTTTTGTAGCACCTTTACTAGATATATGTCCAGTGAGATATGAGATATTCTGTACTGGGTTTTTTAAATACTTGATGCATACAATTAACAAGCTTGTTTATAGAGATGCAAATAAATATATTATTATAGTTTATGTTAACTGAAAGAAATCATTATTGGTGGCTCTACACATGATGCAGTATTTTTTAAGATTAGTATGTCTAAAAAATCAAACATTCTTGGCTTTATTCGACCAAACTAGGTTTTGACATCTAAAGTAAATTCTTCACGTTGAAGAAAGTAAAAAATATCACCTTGGATGTAGTACATTTCCTCTTTCATAGTACTATTACTAGAAATGTGTCCATTGAGATATGAGATATTCTGTACTGGTTTTTTAAATACTTGATGCACAATTAAAAAGCCAGTTTATAGAGACGTAAATAAATATATTATTCTAGTTTATTGCAACTGAAAGTATTCATTATTGGTCACTATGCACTGGAATAATTATTTGTTACGGTTAGCACGTCTAAACAATCAAACATTCTTGGCCTTATTCGGCCAAATTATGTTTTGACGCCCCAAGATATAACCTTCACGTTGAAGAAAGTAAAAAATATCACCATGGATGTAGTACTTTACCCCTTTCGTAGTACCTTTACTAGAAATATGTCCAGTAAGTTATAAGATACTTTGTTCTGGTATTTTAAAGTATTGATGCATACAATTAACAAGCTTATTTATAGAGATGTAAATAAATAGAAATAAATATATTATTCTTGTTTATTGCAGCAGAATGTATTCAATATTAACTCTTTTACATTGGATGCGCTATTTGTTATAATTATCGTGTCTAAATAACCAAACATTCTTGGCTTTATTCGACCAAACTGTGATTTGACGCCCTAAGCTATATTCTTCCCGTTGAAGAAAGTAAAAAAAATCACCCTAGATTTAGTACGTTACCCCTTTTGTAGCACCTTTATTAGAAATGTGTCCAGTGAGATATGATACTGTGTTGATTTTTTAAAATACTTGATGCATACAATTAACAAACCTGCTAATAGAGAAGTAAATAAATATATTATTTTAATTTATTGCAAGTGAATGTATTTAGTATTGGTTCATATACACTGGATTCATTATTTGTTATGATTAGCATGTCTAAATAGCCAAACATTCTTGCTTTTATTCGTCCAAACTATATATTCCCCAGACAACGGACACTTCGTGCCAAGATGCGATACAGTTCTCAAGAACTTTTATAGGTCTAATCAATCCTTCCTTAACCCTATCTTCAAAATAGAAACCCTTTATATCCCCATCCCCTGCAGTGAAATTAAATTATAATTATAAAAAAAGGGCGATAAATATCTGGACAGCTTTGTCATAACCTTAACTGATGATTACGCGATATAATAACTCAAGTACCTGAGACTTTAACTGCCGACCGCGAATGTCAGAGCAACAATGATTTAAAGTCACCAAGAGCTCTCTGCAACATAAATGCAATTTTTACGACTTGCTCAACTCAGTTTTATAAATAAAAAGGCTTTAACTTTACGATGCCTTTACTCAGTGGCTGCCATTACTTCCTTTTATGTCTTAGGGTCAATTACGTTTTAGAACTAATGAAGAATAAGCGAAATTTTGTTGTGAAGTTCTCTCTGGGAGGCTGTAGATGCCGAGTTTACGGCTTTCCTTCTAATGCTGATGGGAATGCTTAAATACATAATAGGATAACCACGGTTGCTTTTCATTTATGGCAGCGATGTTTTAGAATGCTTTATAATTAAGTAAGTTGAGGAAGCTCTTCAAATTTTTATCAATAAGATGCGTTAATTGTTAATGTCTTTTTGCTTAACGTGTTTTGGATTTTATATCGTGTGGTGGATTTGATGAAATAAAGGCATTATTGCGTTATAGAATAATCCGGTGGAATGATTTCTTTTTAAAAGTTTGGCGAAAAGGATCATAATTTTTAAAAGGAAAGGAAAATATTTTTAGAATAAAAAAATAATCTTCTCTTTAATCCGCATATTCTGTGTAAAGTCCTTCAAGACAAATAAGGTTCGTTAGTTGTGGAATTTTTAATGATAGCGACAACTTTTAAGAAACGAGACTCGCTTTTTCAATTCCTACTATTAGCTCTTACTCTTCCTATATATATATCTTATTCAAATTTTCAATCGTTAATAAAATACTTTTTATTCCTCCATATAAGTTCAAGTAAATTTTTAAAAACTTTTAAAGGATGACATTTGATGTTAATACAGTTTTCCCAAATATTCATTCATTAATTTTTTATTAATGAATTATAAACTAACTTTCTCGCCAAAAATCTTCATTTTCCCGCCACGAAATAAGTAACGAATTCAATTTGTTTTTTCCACACACTAGTGATGTTAAGCTTAACATGTTTTCGGCCGATTATTTTAAACAATTATGTATATTTTCATAATTTTTGATGCATATAACACTAAGCATTGTTAATTAATCAATTTTTCGGATTCATTTTGAAGTATTTTCGAATTTAAATAATACAGAATAAAGAAAATCTGAATTTCTAATCTGTATTTAGCTACCCCAACTGATGTAAGGAATTCACGCATTTTGCGTTGCCACAATTGGCTTTGAATCCTCGATTGGCGTTGAAAATTCGATATTAGTATAAATTTTTTTATCAAATATTTAGTGTAATTTTAATTTTTAGGCCGGGATAGCCTAGTTAGTAGGGCATTGGATTCGCACCCCTTAGACTACGAGTTTGAACTTGCCAGCCAAAAACTCTCCGTGTGTGGTGGGCGTTAAATCTGTCTTAGATACAAAGTTCTCCGTGTGGAAAGTAATACCGCTGATTGTACTGGGTCAGAAGTGATCGTTCTCTGTTTCAGATCTAAATTACGATCTGTGGAGGAATGAATAAAATGCGTGAATGAAGTCAGCTCCGTAAAAAAGTTTTGTGACGTATGTGAGCTAGAAGTCAAACTTTAGCCTTCAGACCATGCGCCTTCGTGGAGGGTCGGAGAGTCTGTTCTATGACTTACCCTTAGAAGTCACTACAACCCTCCTTCCGTTGTAAATTGGCACACGAGAACAATTGCAATTATTTAATGAAACGTAACAAAAATAAACTTTTTCCTAACTTCCTAAATATTTTCAAATAACCTAATTAGGAATTTTTTTTTCATTTCTTGTTTCACTGGATTTAAAAGTTTAAAAAAACCATTCATATATTATTTTGAAAATATATGTATGCGTTGTTGTATCATTGCTATTTTATATACTATTAGTTTTAGATTATTAGTTATTAATCATTATGGTGCTAACATAATGGTGCATATATTATTAGTTTTAACCAT
>JAOUZG010031332.1:2174062-2211699 GCA_026289955.1 Argiope argentata
CATTATGGTGCTAACATAATGGTGCATATATTATTAGTTTTAACCATTATGGTGCTAACATAATGGTGCATATATTATTAGTTTTAACCATTATGGTGCTAACATAATGGTGCATATATTATTAGTTTTAACCATTATGGTGCATATATTATTAGTTTTAACCATTATGGTGCTAACAATTTAACTATCAACGGTGCTTAGTTATTATTAAAATAGAAATAATCGAATATTATTTATACATTAAAAAATTTTTTAGTTGTAGCAAGAATCTTTTGAAATTTCAATACTTAAGAACAAACTCATGATATGTCCTCACATGGAAACATTTTTCTGAAGGTCATTAAGTCAGCTTCATTATTTGCTGTTCACTGCACTGGGCTTTTAAGAAACAACATTTTCACTCTCGGTTAAACAGCAAACTATCGTTAATTCACTTTTCTTGCTTAGACGGTACTCATGCTGAGAGAAAAATGTCCTGTCATGAGCGGATTTGCTATATTAAAAGCATCATTTATGTTTCATGAGGAAGCAGATTTGTTATTTTATTCATTTTGCCAATTTTCTATCAGATGTTTGGAGTAAGCGATATTTATTGAGTTATATTTATTGATGAGCGATATTTATTGAGTTATGAGCGATATTTATTGAGTTATTAAGATCTAATGAAATAAAATATGAACGAATGAGATTATAAAGTGAAGTTAGGAGATTTATAAACTTTTACGGTTTATATTATGTTTCATAAGGAAGCAAATTTGTTATTTTATTCATTTTTGCTAATTTTCTGTCAAACGTTTGGAGTCAATTCCGCTTGAGTAATATTGATGGAATTATTAAGATCCAATGAAATAAAATATCACGAATGAGATATTAATTATAAATTCAAGTTAGGAGATTTTTAAACTTTTAAATTTTATGTTATGTTTCACAAGGAAGCAAATTTATTATTTTATTCATTTTGCCTATTTTCTGTCATATGTATGGAGTAAATTCTACCATGAGCAATATTTATGGAGTTATTAAGATCTAATGAAAGAAAACATGAACGAATGAGATTATAAAGCCAAGTTAGGAGACTTATAAACTTTTAAGGTTTATAATATTTTTCACAAGGAAGCAACTTTATTATTTTATTCATTTTGCCAATTTTCTGTCAGATGCATGGAGTAAATTCTACCATGAGAATATTTATGGAGTTATTAAGATCTAATGAAAGAAAACATGAGCGAATGAAATTATAAAGTCAAATTAGGAGATTTATAAACTTTCAAAGTTTATATTTTGTTTCTTAAGGAAGCAGATTTATTATTTTATTCATTTTTGACAATTCCTGCAATGTGTTTGATGTGAGTTCTGGACTAACAATATTGATGCAATGCTTTCGTATCTGGTGATATAAAATTAGAATGTCAAGTTAGAAGATAAATATACTTTTAGATTTAACCCTAGAAAGGTAACCTTTAAAAAACTGACAAGAATAATAACCATTCGTCTACTAGATGAAGTGTATTTAAAATCAATTTTTAAAGCAAATTAAAAAAAAAAGTATACTACCTGCAGATGATTTCATAACTCTTGATTGTCAAGTAGAATAAAAATATTATTTATTTATTTTCGAAGCAATCTTTACACATATATGCGTGATGTTCTCCGCACATTGCTTTTGAACATAACGAGCGAAAATTATGTAGAACAAATGCACACATTTTTATTTTTTTTAAATTTCGGATTGTTCAGGTCGTTGAATGTTTAAATTCAATTTTAGATGTTCACTTATAATAGTCCTTGTTGATCGGGGAAAAGTTGATATGTTGAGACGCTTCTGCATCCATGGAGCAAGAAGAACTTCAATAATATCTTCATCTTCCTATTCATTCTCAGAAGAAGAATGATCTTCCTCATTTAATTCTTTCAATAATTCACGGATAGCCTCTGATCTACCCCTCAAATTTTCCCCTTGAAAACGCTTCGAAATCTCCAAACATGCACAGAAATACCTTCTTAAATTTAACGGGACAGATAACCATTCGTCTCTGAGACGACTATTGTTCTGGATATGCTACAAGCAGAAATATTTCGGGGAAAAGGAATGTCCTCATCTGTAGTTCCCAAGGTCAGATAAAGGTACTGAGTAGAACAATCCATTTACCGTTATAGAGGAAGAGTAGTCAAAGTTATTTTGCAAGCGTTCATCCAAGAGACGAATGGTTAGCATTCTAGGGTTAATAATTATTTCTTTTATTAAAAAGTAATTTAGCTGATTTAAAAATTTTAATCTATTTTTATTCTTTGTATTTATATTAAATTCAAATAGCGTGCTAAATTAGAAAAGAAGGCTTTAAGTATGTATAAGGAAGAAAATAAAGAATAAAGAAAAGAAGAAATATAAAAGGAATTAAAACCAGTAAGACAATTTAACAGTTTGCTTATTTTTAGTGCTACTTGGATAGTTTAAAATACAAGATTTGTTTATTTTTACTGCAACAATTTGCTACATCTAAGTTAAGAACAGGAAAAAAATCAACACACTTTGCTTCATCAATTCTCTAAAAGCTTCAATTTGTTAAAAATTGTGATGATTTAAATTACTGGAAACTAATTATCAAAATAAACATCATACTTTAAAAGAATTTTTTTCTATAGTACACTCTAGCAAATATTTGGTTATCCATTATAGAAAAAGTGTTTAGTTCAAACTAGAGGTATATTATTGTGTGAAAAATAAATATTGTAAAAATACATGAAGCATTATTTTATTTAAAAAGATTATTTTGAATAAAATAAGCTCGAAACCAGACTTTGTACAGACCATTGATTACACAGTTTTAACTACTCGGATCAGCAAATGGAGAAATATAAACATTAATACGTGCTGTTACCTTGGCAACCACTTATTGCTTCGAGCTTGTGAATGTTCAAGTATAACTTTAGGTATTCCAATTTATTATAACAATGTTTATATGCAGACTTCTATATATAAATAGGGATTTATAGGGTCTTCCATGGGATTTAGAACAACAAAATTTGGTCCATAGCTATTTCTCGAATAATATTGTTCACCGAAAAAGGCATAAAACTTTTCTTTATAAAATATTATTTAAAATTAATTGAAATTAAAATTTTTAATCACTAACTTCAGAGCATATTGTTAAGAATTTTTTGTAAATTAAATGTAAATAGTGTAAATATTTCTAAATTTTTGTGTAAATATTGTAAAGATTTGTAAATAGTTTAAATATATTAAATTATTTGTAATGGAATCGTGCGTCATTGAAAAAAGACCGTTATCAGGGGATTTACAAATGAAGATCATTATATTTGACTAGTTTAGCGATGTAGCTGTGTTGGCGACGTAATGAGGTCTCTAATGGCTTATTATGCATTAAATTGTGTAGTGGAATCTAAGAAATAAAGATTTTTCTTATAGAATGTTGAAGAAAGTTCCACAGTTGCTTGGAACGAGCACCCGCCCACTTTAGTGGGACCCTATTTAATAGGCGCGGCTTAAGGAAGGGAATCCAATCAATTCGGACAACGAGCTACGTTGATTAGTTTAGCTTGAAACAGCGTCTTTTCTCTCATTGACTTGCGTTCTATAGCTTCGATGTTAACCAAAATTAGCGAATTAAATAGAATCAATTCGATGTAAATTTATAGTTTGTATTGCATATATTTAATACGCGTTTTCACAGATAAAGACCTTCGCATTTTCTTGTGTGAGAATTATGCGTAACAATATTATTGATTAAAAGTTACTTTAAATAGAAGAAAATAGCCTTAAAGCAATGACAATAGTTTTCAATTTAATTTTTAAATATTAATTTTTAATAAATATTTTAAAATATGTTTTACAACATTACTTTTCATTGCATTTGTTAATTGTGTTTATACGAATGCCTGTTGAAATGATATTAAATATATTTCATGCGCGCGCACACAATTGCAACAATTGAAGGAAAAATTTTAAGAAATAAATACGGAGCCTTAAAATATTATTATGCCGCACTGTCTTGAAATAAATATTCAAAACTCTGTTGTTTTCGTATCCGCTTTTCAACGAAAGGGGGTATGCAATAGCTTCTGAGGATTTGAACCTCTGAGCAGTTGAGGGCAGAAGTCTGACTTCTAGCTCGCACACGTCACAAACCCTTTTTACGGGTGGACTTCATTCATCAATTTCATTCATTCACAGAACGTAAATTAGATCTGGAACAGAGAACGATAATCTCTAACCCAGTACCTCCACTAGTATTACTATCGACATGGATGATTTCGTGACCAAGATAGATTTAAAGTGCGCCATCCACCACACACAGAGAGAGTCTTCGGTTGGTGGATTCGAATTCTCAGCCCAAGGTATCCGAAACCAAAGTTTCAAATCTCTTTTACATAGATATATTTCATGTATTTATTTTTCATATATTTTCAAAATTATACATTTTCATATATTTTCAAAATCAATCTATATTTTGCTATAGTTGTTATATAGTCTCAAGTTAATATGATATAGAACAGGGGTTCTCAAAATGTGGGTCATGACCCCCAGAGGGGTCGCAAGATGTGGAAAAAAAGTTTAAGGGTACAATGGACGATGAAAATGTAAAAAATCGATGAAATTTGCTATATTTTTATTTTGATCTTTTATGTATATTTAAACTGTAAGTTATCGTTTGGAAAAAAAATTATTTTGATATCTTAATTAGTTTACTCAATATCAGCGTTTTGTTATTGTTATTAGGATGCCACACCCACTTGTTTTCATTTAGACAGCTGCTGTAAAAAATGTTTCGTTTTCCTTCAAGCGCTCTAGTGTACCTAATTTTAAATTCTGACTTTATGCTGTTGTTTTTGCTTTGGCAGATGTTAAAAACTTCAACTTTTTCTTTCTTTTATTGTTTGTTTTGGTTTGTTTATTCGTTCGTCGTACATTTCATATTCGAATTGCTCGTTTTAGTTTCTTTGAAATTAGATACAAAAGCAGTCCTATTCATGGTTAAAATTAAAATTTACTCTATTTTTAATTATCTTTTTTTGTTTTTTTTTTCTAAATTTTGTTTTAAAAAGAATTTAATCAGGTTTCACTTCCAAAAGCCTAATAGGTCGTCCAAATAAAAGCAGACAAAGTTTGAAAATGCTAAGATATGATGGACAAAGAAATCCTTTGATTCATAACCAAGCAATTCTAATGACATTTTGGAAGTTTCTACCAAATGCAATAAAACTGAAATATTGAATTCATCATCTTAAAATTGTGTATAATAGTTACATTGTTCTGTGCAAACACTTGAGTATTCTTTTTTGAAGAATATTCTTTGTCATGAATTTAAGGAATAATTTCTTCAAATAATTTAAGCAAGTTTTTTTGTTTATATCATCAAAAATGTGTCTATCCTGTGCTAAATATGGTAAAGAATTTGGTTCTGTATTTAGGGAGGAAATTACAGAAAAAAATCTTTGAAGTGAACAACAAAATTCTAAAGCCCTTCTTTTCTCGACAAAGAAAATATATCAAAATTTGATTGCTGATTTATTATAACTCTGAAAAAAATATAGTTAATCATGTAAAATAAATTGTATCTTATAAGCATGTATCATATTGTCATCATATAATAACAATAAAATGAAAAAAATACAAAAAATCAGCACATGTCAAATTAGAAGAAAAACATGAGGATATAATTTATGCAGCAGGTGTATTTTGATTTGCTTCAAAATTTGTATGTTTATGGCTGCATATATAGTTTAAAAATGTTATATGAATATAAATTAATCTTTGTGGCTTATTAAATGTTATTAAACAAGTCTTATTTTTATTTGAACTTTTTTTAATTGAAAAAAAGGAGTTGGTTTTGCTACACCAGAAGTATTTACTTTATATGTTTTGTGGATTCTTACAAATATATTATAAATCTATGGATGTATATATTGCCAAAAATAAACAATTTTTTTTATAAACATAAATATTTAACATATTTAAGTTGTTTCAATTATGTTTCTGGTCTGTAGAAACCATTGAAATGTATTTTTAGCTTTTTCTCAAAATGAAATTTTATGATGCTGTCCAAATTTTCAAATACTCCATGCGCATTATATTTTTAGTTGCAACTCTGAAACTTTTATCTTATGCTGCATGAACATATGATAATATAATTTTGCATTTTAAGATAAATTATGTGGTTTATATTTTTTTATTGAAGATCTCAAGTAATATTATTGCATTGATTTTTTAAAAATTTTGAAACAAAGTCAATAATGCCAAGTTTTAAAAGAAAAATCATATTTTGAATTAATTTAAACATGCAAAATATTTTGTAGAGTTAAAAAATGTATCTGAAAACACTGAAATAATTAATTTATGTTCTATTTTTATGCGCATGGAACAATTTGAAATTCTACAATATTTTCATTTTTTAAAAATATTTTTCTAACAAAATTAAAAAGTTATCAATAAATTTTGATGAAATTTTTATTAATGTATTAGATTGATAAAATGCATTTACCATGAAAATTTCAAAACAATACCTCAAAAATTGAGAAATTTTGGTTTCAACGTCCATTGTACCCTTAAAGAAAATTAAGTTATTGCTGAAGTTTTCATTAAAAAAATAGTACAAATAAAGCTTTTAATACACATACAAGTTGGTTTTAGTGTTCCATTAGTTAATGAGATACATGAGCTTGTTTGGAGTCAAACAATTTTTTAATGTCTGGAATGAGCTTTGTAACACACAAAACAACGCCATTTCCCAGTGTTAAACGATTTCTTGATTTTGTTTTTAAATTTAGCATTATGGAGAATACTTGTTCACAGTTGTAATGTGTAGAAAATGGCATCAAAGTTTTTAATACTGTTGTGGATAGTTCTGGATATTCCTTTTTAATACGCATCCAAATTGTGTCGATATAAGCTGTGTTAAAAGTTACTTTATCTCTCTTATTACTTAAAATCTCTATCAGTTGAGCATGATGAAGGGCACTTAACTCAGCTTTTGTTACGGATTGATCACTGAACGGAGTGACTATCCACACAACCCCACCCCTATCCTTAACTGGAATGTTATCTGTAAACTGTTCAATCAAAGTTTCGAGATGAGATGATACTAGTAAGGAGAAAGATGAAGTGTCAAGGGATGTGGCGCCAATACCTGACACATGCTCTACAAACTCTTGAGTACGTGTCAAGTTTTTAAAATCTCTGTCTAAACTTTAGACAGAATTAAAACATTGGGGGGGGGGGCAAAATACTTAGTCTAAAAAGGGGGTCGCAATGTCTAAAAGTCTGAGAACACCTGGTATAGAAGAACTTTTGGGGTTAGCTTATTTGTCTATTCATAAGTATGATCAGATTTCCTTGCTGGATGACACATATGAAAATTAAATTCTTCCTCTAAAATTCAAAAAAAACTTTACACTGTAATTTAAAAGAATTTATAAACGATATTATATTATCTTTACTAACTCTTTCTGCTTTTCTAAGACAAATAAATCATTAGAATAACGATCACAATCAACATTTAATTATGTATTTCTATGTACAAATATCTCCTTCTTTTTCTTAGAATTTTAAACTAAGAATATAGTTTTAATCTTTATTGTTTGGAAGAACAATATGTTTTCTTTAATAGTCAGCTTCCTAATGAAAAAGAGTAAAGATTTCAACACCTTCGTTAAATAACTCAATTACAAAATGCTTAAAATTGCGATCAAGAAAAAGATATACTCTTTGGAATTGCCGGGCTGCGCTTTTAAACTACAACGAAGTAATTAGTACGAAGAACCTTAATTTAGAAATGTGAAATGTTGACAACATAATCCCAGAGATTATTTTATCGCGCCATCAGGAGCTTGGCTGCGAAAAAAAAAAAGCCAACGCCTCTTCTGTCAAGAACATCTCTCGCGTTTAAATAAACAAAACCGTAAAAGAAAAGCCAAAGTAACACTTCGAAGCCAAAACAAATCACGCCAAATGAAAAAAAGGCTGCGTTTCTGATAACAAATTACATTACTCACCTTACTTTTGGCGACTAATGTCACATATATATGTATAAATGTTCGCAAAGAGAAAAAAATATTGAAAGCAAGCAAAAAGAATAGGGATAAGGTATAGAAGAAAACAGCAAACTAAGATAGACGACTTTTATCGTTAGTCTCCTATTCCTTTCTTTTACGTTCGTACGATTAATCGGATCTATCGATTACAAGAAGGAGAAGTCTATCTCTTTTCATCTTAATCGACTTCTCTGGGAATCATTTTCATTATCTGCGAAGATATCTCTTCCACGTTTTAGGGAGCGCTGCAGACGATTTCTGGGGAATGGATTGTTCGTTCTAGCAGACGACTTCTTCATCATCTAGGGAAAAGGGTTATATCTGCATCTCTAGGGGGTGTTCACTTAGAGTTTTCACCAACCCAGGAGCGCCTATTTGGCAAAGTGGAGAAGGGTACTCGTTGCCATGGTAACTCGAGCTTGAGAGTAATTGAACATGAAAACTATTATATTCTCGGGCTCAACACAGAGAATGGAACCGGATTGAACCTGAATAGGGCTTTAAGGAGGATAAATTTATTGAAAAATTTAATATTCTTATAAGATTCCCGAAGGATATGATTAGAATCTGTTTTGTGGAATAATGTGCTTTGAATAAAATTATTCTGAGCCTGACATTAAAGTGGCTTCTTTTATAAAGATGGAAGCTTAAGATTATAGATCTATAGCAATATTGACTTTGATTCCAAATTAGATGCAAAGGATATTATGAAAGTTGAGAAAAATTTGTTGACTATAAATTCTAAAGTCTGAAGTTGGGTTTGATTTGTGTGATATAGCAATCTGTTCATTATCTTTTATTATTGAAGATTATGACGTGTTCGCTTTAAAACGGAAATAAGGGTGTAGTAATTTGGGAAGGTACTTTTTTAGAGGGATGCAGTTGCTTCTGAGGGTATGGATCCCTAACCCCCCGGGGGTAGAAGTCTGACTTCAAGCTCATATTAGAATTATATACACACACACGCTTGTGCAGCCTCTTTCTACATACATTCACTCACCTCACAATTAGCATACAAAAGAACAACTCCCGAACTCGAAACCGAGAAGTCCAGATAACGAGGAAGACGCGCTACCTCTGTGGCAGGATGTCTGCTTTTTTATTAATACTTTTGAATTAGGGCCTTTTCACTATGGGTTGTATAGAAAATAAACACTTTATATTGTAATTATCTTAAAAATAGTATTGAAAATATTATTTGTTTATATTTTAATTTATTTTAAACCATATTTACGGATAGAAAATTTCAAATTCTATTCATGATGATATTAGATGATCATTGCTATTTAAGTTTGATTTATGCTACTTATATCAACATGAAAGCATTTGTTTTGCTTTCTTTACTGCAACTTTCATAAATCTCATGCTGGATATGGGCCAGTAAAAGTAAATGAATCATTCAATCGAGGAATAGAAAATTTATATTCCTTTTTTAGTTAAGAGCTATTCCTTTTTTTAAACAATTTCATTAGTGACGTTAATCAATCCACAGCAGGTGATTATTATCATGTCAGAACATGATATTGTTTTAGGAATGAGGATTTTTGTGGAGTCAACAAAAACCGGAAGGGAAAAATAAAAGAATTATTATCTGCACGAGCATTTCAAAAAAATCAGCTTTTAATAACATGATGCCATCACATTTATAAAAGCTCTTATTAAAAAAATAAGTTAATCACTGCAGCAAATAAAACTGAGAAAAATGCCATTTTGAGCTCGTGATTATATGAAATGTAATAAATAGGAAATGTGATATTTTTTTAAACAATAAATATTTTTTTGATCTTTTGCAAAATCAAAATTATTAATTCAATAAAACAATTAAAAGGAATAAAAATATAATTTAACTCGCACGAGCACGTGGTGCTTGGCCGTTCAAGAAATGATATTCTGACATGATACATTGAAATATGCATAGCAGATTTCATTTTAATCTTTTTTCAAACTCTTTTAATAAAAATAAGATTTACTTTTAATATTTATGTGAAAAACGAGATAATGCATCCAAATAGTTTTGAAACAATTTGTTATTTATAAGCAGCATAAGTTAAAAATGGATTTCAAATCTATAAAGCCTACGATTCTGAAGTTACTATTAAACAACCAGTAACCATATATCTTACATCAACATAATTTAAGAGAATTATTTAATTCACGAGCATAAATAATGTAATTTATTTCATTGGGAGCAAATATCAAAAATGATCTGTTCGTTAAATAATTTTTAATTAATCAACAAAATTTCTTAAAATTTTAACTTCAAATATTATAAAATTTAAAGAATTTCTCAATTATAGTTTTATGATAACTATTGTGTAGATATTTTTTTTATAAATTAAAAACTAGGATTCGTTATAAAGAAATTTTTTTTCTATTTTAATATTGCCATTATTAGGAATCAAAATAGTTAAGATATTTTTAAACGTTTCATTTATATATGAGATAGAAAGTTTTATTTATTTTGAATCGTTCTTTGAAATTTATTAAAAACAATTGGAATAAAGTTAATTTTCCATGATTTTTTACAATTATTTAGTACAATATGGAATTTTTTGAAACGCAATGAATTAAAAAAAATCTATTTGCACGAAGGATATTGCCACAAGAATAAATAATAAAAATGCAGTCGATAAGAACAATTTTGTACTTTTTAATATCTTTTATAAAAGAAATTTAAATTAAAAATTTTACATTTTTTTTTAAAAAAATGCTTTTATTAATTTTCCTAATGTTATTCCGTTGAAAGAATACATGTAATTTGGTAATGATAATACAATACGTTATTACAATTTTATTGCATTTCCAGTTTTAAACATCTCTTAGCCAAAAAGAAACTCTATGAAAATATCGATTTTTGATTGATGTGTTTAATAATATCTAGAGATATGTTTCAGAATGTTCTGAAAATTTTCAAAGGATTGTAAAGTAATATGCGAGATGTGAAATCTGTTTCATGTCTTGTTGGACTTTCTATTTAAAGGGGTAAGATATTTCAATATTATTGTATCAAACAAATGTAACTAATAATAATGAAGATAAATATGTTCATGAGATGTGGTCATTATATGGTAAATATAAATTGGCCCACCACAGATTAGACCGTTTGACTAATAGTTACTAAATTTGGCATACATATATCTAGAAGGATAAAAATGTTCATTATGGTGCTATTCTTTTTGAGACTTTAATTAGAATTTTAATTAATTAAAAATTATGCTGAATTTTAGTGTTCATCCACATTAACTTCCGAAGATATTATTGCATAAATAAAAGACTTACAACATTTCATAATCTAAAAAATGTTTTTTAATGAAGTTTATTTAATTGTCAAGTAATTTTTTCCTAAATTTTGGCTATTTGAAAAATTTTCTACTTTAAAACAACAGATTACATGCAATTCTCCGAAAATACAATTGGAATTTGCAATTCCTGCTCTGAAATTCAAGCATTGATTTATTTGTTTCATCAAATATCTAATCGTGTGATTTTCTTACATTGTTGAAATTAAATATTTAATAATGTTGCGAAAAATTCTCATTGAAGAGAATACGTTAATATAGTGGGAGTACGGGGTGAGCACACCTCAATAAAAGAACAACAACGCCGTTTATTTACACGAAGGCATTAACACAAAGACGATGAATAAACAGACGACAAATATGAAAAGCCGAGACAGACGCAGCAACACATTATATTTGACAATAGCCAACAAGTAGTAATCGTCCACAGTTCTCAAATCACAGACAGAATCCAGAAGGAGAGGGGTTCCTCGGAGCTTTGCTTTACGATCTGTCTAGACGGTTGAAATTATCACTGTCTCCTACCTTTAGTTGTCGTCTCACTACCAAAACCTAGCTACTCCACATTGTATACGTCGCTGCTTTAGCAATCGATAACAGGACTCGGCACACAGCAGTTAAACACTCGCTTGAACTACTCACATAGCTGGCACACCGCCGTTGATTTGCTATCCTCTCGAAGACTCGTTGCTTGTCTTCTATTCCAACTCCACTACCAATTCAATTCAATTCACACACACCTAAGACTGGTCGAAGACTGGTGCAGTTTAAGGAGAGCCCGCTTCAGTTAGAAGCTATCTCCTGTAGTTGCGGGAAGTGATGATGTGAACATGGCTCAGTTGAGTGTCTTGGTCTTATGGAGCTCTTGTCAGGTTCCTCCTCTGTACTGGCGTTGAAATGAGGATGTAAGCAATCTGCCCCTGTCGAGGTGGAAGGGAGGAAGAGGTGGTGGTGCTGTCGTCCAATGGGCTTGCAGCTCCGGTGGGGAGGGTGAGTTCGGTTGCAGGTTTCAGAAGAGAGTGCAGAAGGCTAGTATTTTGGCTTTGGAGTTAAGATAAACTATTGTTCGTTCAGTACCAATCAGAATGCAGGGTTTACGTTAAGAAGTTAGATTTTGCAAACTATGAAATGTGAATGATGAAAGTTAGATGATTAAGACATTTCTGGGTCTTTTAATTTTGAGATTGGGGGTATACTTTTCTAGTTCTTGAATAGTGGGATTATCATGATTATCAAGTTTATTATAAAAGTTTGTTGCGATCTTTTTAACTGTTTCTTTAAACGTTGGGTAATTTAGTGCTTTGTAGATTTTATTGCTTGGCATGATCCTCCTAGCTCCACATATTCTTCTAATAATTGAGTTTTGCTGGCTTTCTATGATTTTAAAATTAGTTTTAGCAGTATGTCCCCATACCTGGCATGCGTAGGTTAATATTGGTCGCAAATAGGCTGTGTAAATAAGCATTTTTGTGTCCCTGTGCATTTTTGAATTCCGAGATAGTAATGGGAAGAATTTACGTGCTTTAGCTCGGAACTTCTCTTTTAAGTATAAAATATGGTGTTTCCAGGTTAATTTTCTGTCCATTATGACTCCGAGATATTTGGCTTCCTGAGACCAGGGGATGCATTTTCCTTTTATTTGAATTTTATCAAAGTTTTTGTCTTTGGGAGCTTTGTGAAATAGCATTGCAACAGTTTTATCAGCATTGATTTCGATTTTCCAGTGATTCATCCAATCGATGATTTTGTTAAGGTGCCTGTTGAGAGCTATTTGAACATATCTAGGGTTGTGATTTTTGGCCAGAATTGCAGTGTCGTCTGCATACAAACACAACATGGTGTTAATTCACACACACCTTGAGATTTCTGTCCTTTTATAGCTCCTGAGAGGCAGACCGAGAACCTTCTGGACCAATAAGGGCGCTTCTCCAGAAATACAAAATGTTTTGTAATATGGAAGAAGGAAAAATGAAATTACATTATCGCAAAATTTAAAATTGAATGATTTGTATATTTCTGTTTTTAATAGCGCTATAACATCAGGGAATTGATTCCAATTAGAGAGGTTCATGAACTAAATGAACGTAATAAACTTAAAAGATGTAAAACAATTCAAATAAAAAAAATCTTTGATTGCACATTTTATCTTATCATGTGAGAAAATTATTATTTTTGTCATTATTTATATTAATTTAAATGATTAACTAATTTAAACTGGTTTCAAACAATCACTTTGACTTCTCTCTCGCTCTCTATACATTTCTCTCTCACTCTCTCTCTATAATAATGATAATAATGATTATAATTTAAGACTTTCTTTCATTTTCAATTTTTTTTAGTGGGGAAAAAAAGTTTTGTAGCTAGATCGAATTTGAGATGAAATAATAGCTATGATGTCATAGTTCTTCGTCAGCTTTTTCAAAACGCATCTATAGACCAAAAATCATACGTAATAATACAGAAATACTCGTAAATGTAGGTCAACCTTTTAAAAAACGCATCTATTGTGAAGAAGTATACGTAATAATAAAACAATGCTGGTAAAAGCAGGTCAACCTTTTTAAAGACGCACCTTCTAGTAAAGAAGAATACATAATAATTAAGGCAATACTGGTAAAAGCAGGTAAAAATAATTTTTTGAGCGTAAATTTTGGAGACATCACAATCTCCGAACCAAAATAACATCATTTTCTCACATGATAATAACATAGCTTTAATTTCTGATAATTTGGCGTTATCATGGGTAGAATCTATATGAAAATGATTCAACCGGAATTAAATATAACTAAAATAACCAACTAATATTTCCAAAATAGTATATTACTGCAATTTTGTTATAAATATATATCATTCATTCTAAAGAGGTGACGATTTGTGAAACTTAAAGTAAGTAACTTCTATAATCTTGAAAAAACAAAACAAAACATTACAATACTTTACAAAAAAAAAATCGAGCGAAACCCTTTCTATTCAAGAAATACTGTCCCAGTTAAAAGACCTATCTGAATTGAGTCACGCTGTTTTCGAATCAATTCTCCCAAATCCTTTAAAGTCTGTTTTTGATCTTTATAACTCGATAACAATAAAAAAACAGAAACTAAATGACCCGTTTAAATAAATTTGAAATGTTTGAATGGCCTCACCAAGAGATTTGCTTTACAAAGGAGCATTTCTTACCACGGCATTATGTTTGACAATGTTTGGATTTGTCGCCAAAGATTCTTTAAAAAGAATGCGTGTATTAAATTCCTTTTTTATTAAATAAACGCGAAGCAGCAAAATGACGTTTCCATTTTGAACCGATCCTGAATTGAAAGAGGATTTCAAGGAATAATGGCAAGGACAAATAAAAATGGCGGGACCTTTTGTCCTTCTGTTCGGTTACTTATCCGGAATGTCCTCACTTTACAATGAAGTCACGTTCTGGCATGGCCTCCATTAGGCTCCAAAGTGTCTTAAAATGCCAAGACTTAACAGTTCATGATAATCGAATTTGATAAAAGTGCTTGAATAAGCATTAGGGAAGGAAGAGGCATTTTGCAAATGTCCTCTTTTTTTGTGCCATTTTCTTTTTTTTTACGCGACATGAATTTAATATTGCGCTGTTGAAAGAATTGCTGAGTTATCAATCATTCAAGCACATTAAGATTTTTCTTTCAATTTTTTTTGTTGTGAAAAATAACGATTCAGTAGCTTCTAATTTTGTTGATTTTTATCTATTAGATGAGAGCTTTTCACTGTGTGTGTCACGAATCGTCTTGGAAGTCACGCAGAAAATTTTACGAATTGATTTACGAATTACACTTTCAAAGAGCTTTAGACAGACGTTTTAAATAGCGTTAGATTTAGACTGTCTTTCGTTTAGTCCGTTTTTAATTTTTCTTATGGCCTGGTTGGTAGAGCATTGGGCTCGTGCTCCTTAGGTTACGAGTTCGTAGCTCACCGGCCAAAAGATTCTCCTAGTGTGTGGTGGCTGGCATTAGTTAAATCTGTTAGTGGTCGCAAAGTCCTCCATGCTGAGAGTATTACCACTGCGGGTACAGGGTCATAGGTGATCGTTCTCTGTTCCAGCTCTAAATTACGATCTGAGATGTATGTATGAATGAATTTGTATGAATGTAGCCCGCCTCCTAAAAAGAATTGTGACGTGTGAGTAGCTAAGTCGTACTCTTGGCCCTAGATGGCGCTACTTGTAAAACAAAGAGTTGCATTTCTTAGGCCTAACATCTGCTGATCGTATCAGAGGGATCTTGCCCACGGCAAATGCCAATAGTCACAACAATTATATAAAAAAAGAGGCTTTGTTTTAGAACACACATGTCGAGAGTAATACCGCTGGGGGTACTGGGTCAGAGGTGATCATTCTCAGTTCCAGGTCTAAATTACGATCTGAGATATATGAATGTATTTGCATGAATGTAGTCCACCCCCTAAAAAGGATTGTGACGTGTTTGTAGCTAAGTCGTACTCTTGGCCCTAGATGACGCTACTTAAGCAAGAGACGTATATTTCCGGCTTAAAATCTGTTGATGCATTAGTGGGGCTTGTCCTTGACAAGTGCCATAAGTAACAACAACAGAGAAAGCATACTATTGGTCAATAAATAAGAACTCAAGATTTTGAATAATCTGTCCGTTTCCGACATCACTGAGTTCGAAAGACGCCTTTTTGGAAAATGTCTGTCTATCTGTGACAAAGATAACGAAAATCCACTTTTAGCTGAAATTTAGATATAATTTTATATTCCGACTTAAAAACATATTTACAGGTCTCTATCAAATTATATATAAAATCCATTCTCAGGAAATCCGGAAAATTATTAGTTGGCGCAATAATTTCAAAAGGATAAGAGCAAGATAAATAAAATTATGTACACGGATTTAATATGTATAGTGTTGTGTTGGAAGCTTCATAGGCCAGATAACAGCTCTAGAGCTGAAGTGTCACTTTTGCTCAATGGTCATGTTACTCGTGTAATAACCCTCAGATTGCGAATTCAGGCTTAAGGAATGCCGTATAATTCGCAATGGTGAACCCGGTGACCTTGGATGAGCGACCTTCGTATGCAGCTTTGTACAGCTGTTTTGGTGCCCTCTATAGGCAGTAAATGCCGTAAAAAGCATTAAATACGACAGCTAATATCACCACCAAGTTCCCACACACGTTCTCTCTATAAGTTTGGCGAAATTGTAACGTTCGTCTAACCACCGACTCACTGGTAAAAAGAGTGTTGTGGTGAAAGTTTTATAGGCCAGATAACAGCCCTAGAGCTGAAGTGTCACTTTTGCTCAATGGTCATGTTATTCTGCTACGAATTCTCAGATTGCGAGTTCAGGCCGAGGGAACTCCGCATCCACCACAGTGTAGACACATGTTGAATTTCGAGCTAAATCCAGCTATGAGTTGACTGTCTTTCTGTCTGTGCTTTCAAAAACATGTAAACGCAAAAATTTAAAAAAAAAAACGCAATCATTTAAAAATATCAAATTTGGTATGGCATTTTAAGACAAATACAATTTTGTGTCGAGTTATTTTGGTTTCAGTTGGTTGAGAAAAACGGGTTTAAAACAAAAATTAGATTTGCGGATTCTATTTAACGTATACCTGGATTAATCTCCAAAAAGACTCGCCAAGGATAACTAGATAGATTTAGTAAAAATACTAAATATGCACCAAAAGTTATTATTTCGTAACTATTGTGTGTACTTTGTGACAACTTAACACATCTGTAACAATTTCATGCTGAACAGTACATGAAATTTGCTTAAATTCAATTAAACCATCACTTAAATGAAGAGGAGTTGAATGAATCTTAAATTCAATTAATTCATGTCAAATCGCCATCATTGCGAAACGCCTATTCTCATGGATTTTTTCCTCAACTTTTATTATCACGTTATTGTTGATAAGAGAAGGTTGACCACTGCGAGCCTTATAGTTGCCATTTGTTCGATCTTCAGTAAAAATTCTAACTCACTTTTTCCCCATTCCATCCCTTATCGTATCTTCGCGGCAAATATGCATAAAGTGACGATAAATTTCTACTTTTTTTTACATTCTTTGCATTCAAAAAATCGGATCACAGCACGAATATCATACTTGGCGGGATTATTAATTCTCTTAAACATTTTAAATGTGCACAGAAAGCTGAAAACCCTACGTAGAACAACCAATGGCGTCCTTTGAGAACCACTAAACAAGGAAGAACAAAGAATACCTGCATAGGGTTAAGATGGCGGTACAATGAAACGATTTTAGAAGAGGCGGGTTATCCTAGGAATGAACTTGCCAAGTTCTGGTTTATAGCCGAGTAGCATAACCACAACAGAAAAGAAATCGCATGTATACCGTAGATGTTATCTGGACTATGAGTTATTCACCACATATTCTCCCACCGATGAGTCCGTGGTGAGACGAATGATATAATTGTTAATGGTTATGTTGGCTGTTGTTTTAGAATGTGCCTGACGACTTTTGCTGCCTGCAGAGGGCAACTCAAGAGATTTACGAAGGTTGCTTATTCCAAATAGGGTCACCATTTTCGTAGATGCGGATTTCTCTAGGCCCGAACTTGCAATTTTTGGGTTGCAACTTTGGGCCAAATAACATAACTCTCACCACATATTCCCCCAACAGCGAGTCGTTGGTGAGACGAACGATACATTTGCGCCAATCATGTGGCGAGCGTCTGAGGGTTGTTGTTGAGGATTGTTAATGATGTTGTTGGCTGTTGATTCTAATGCACCTGGCGACTTTTGTTGCCGGTAGAGGGCACCACAAGAGATGTGCGAAGGTTGTTTATACATGGTAAGGTCACCATTTTGGTAGATGTTGATTTCCCAAGGCCCGAACTCACATTTTAGGGTTTGTCGTGGAGTATCTTAACCTCAATACAAAAGTAATTACTTTTGTATTGTAGACGCTATCTGACTTAAGAGGTTTCCATCACGCGATACTTATTTTTCGAATAGGTATCGTACTTTTTATAAATAAAAATAAATTCCAGAAAAAATATTTACAATAAAAAAAGACGTTGTTGTTATTGTTTAGACACTTGTCATAGATATGCCCGCTGGTGAAGTCTTAAAAATGTAAAGTAGATTTTTACTCAATTCATATTTTAGAAATATTTCTAACTTATGCTGTACTTGAGAAATTGATTTTCATTCTAAAGTTTACGTTATTCCTCGTTTTGATGAAAAATGTAACTTCAAAACATGATTTTTACCCTTTAATGATCAAATTCGGGTACCACATTTTCAATCAAATTCTTGATACACTGTTGAAGTACGGTAAAAATAAAATTTCAATATCATATCCATTTTTTTTTTCATTTTCAGGATATAGAATATAATTCAGAAAATTCCTTACAAAAATGTAAGCCAGACTCGGAAATTGGCAATCTTAATATTCATCCTTCCCCTACGATATCATTCAGAATATATCTTCTCATTTGCAAATACGCATAGCCTGGAGTATACCCAAAATAATCGTAATTTAATATCTGCACCAAATTTTTTTTTATCAGCGCATTTCTTATTGCAATTTTGATCCCTTTTCATTTCCCCCATCTTATAAATATCCAATCTTTCACCATAAAAAACAAACACCGTAGCTTCTCCATGCTTACATAATACTTCGCCTAAATCCCTTTTTTCATCTCATTGCACTGCGAGATGAATTTTCCCTCGAATACTTTTACCCTAATAAATTCCCCAGCCCATGCTGAGAGCAGAGGAATTTCGTTTTCCCAAACAACGCACACAGCGGCTGGAAAAAAATCGTCTTGAAATATCAAGAATGTAAGTAATAAATACCCAATGCACCCGAATTCAAAGTACAGTTCTTATTTTCTGCAGGTTTTTTTTTTTTTGCAAGATAAAACTTTACATTCCATCAACAATGGCTTATTTGAAACTGAGCCGTTTCTTTTATTTGGATGGAAAAAAAATCTCGTTTTGTTTGGTTAGAAAGTGGTGTAAGTCAGAGAAGAAATTATCATTCGATAGGGTGCGAGATTTTATTTTATAATATTTTTCTTTGAAATTAAGTAATATTTTAAAATAGTTTTTTTAATAATTTATGTTATTATCTGGTACTTTTCCGTTAACAGTGCAGCATCGAAAAAATCGCCAAATTATGCAGAATTCTGCTAAATTTCTTATAATGATTTTAAAGCGAAAAATTGCTTAATAATGCAGAATTCTGCCAAATTTATTATGATGATTTTGAAACGAAAAATTGACAAATAATGCAGATTTCTGACAAATATCTTTCAATGATTATAAACCGAAAAATCGCCAAATAATGCAGAATTCTGCCAAATTTCTTATAATGATTTTAAAGCGAAAAATCACCAAATAATATAGAATTCTGCGAAATTTCTTATGATGATTTTAAAACCAAAAATTGTCAAATAATGCAGAATTCTGCCAAATTTCTTATGATGATTTTAAAGCAAAAAATCTCCAAAAATACAGAATTCGGCCAAATACAGAATTACATCAAATTTCTTATGATGATTTTAAAATGAAAAATCACCAAATAAGGCAGAATTCTGCCAAATTTCTTATGATGATTTTAAAGCAAAAAATCACCAAATAATGCAGAATTCTGCCAAATTTCCTATGATGATTTTAATGCGAAAAATCGACAAATAATGTAGAATTCTGCCAAATTTCTTATAACGATTTTAAAGAGAAAAATCGCCAAATAATGTAGAATTCTGCCAAATTTCTTATAATGATTTTAAAACGAAAAATTGCCAAATAATGTAGAATTCTGTCAAATTTCTTATAATTATTTTAAAACGAAAATTCCCCAAGTAATATAGAATTCCGCCCAATATCTTACAGAGATTTTTTGCTGGCTCCCGGTTAACGGAAAAGTACCTAACATTTTCATTATTAGCATTTATATCTATTTACTGAGATAATTTTAAACAAATCAAATCATTTTTAACCATCATTTTAAACAAATCAAAAGTAATAAATGCATAATTTACTTTTGATTTGTTTAAAATCTCAGTAAAGTTAATCTCTCAGTAAAGAAAATAATTAAATATATAATTGCTTAACTACAGATTAGCATTAAAACATTACTTAGAGAGCGATATAATATTTACAATATAAATTAAAATTTTATATATTATGATATATTGTATAAAATATTTTTACAGCTTGTAAAATAGGCTTAAGAATCAAATTAAAATGGGAATATCTAATTGAATAAACTACTTATTGTTTGAATTCTAGGATTTTTAAATTTGCTGAAAGATAATTCCGTATTGTTATAATTAATAATTTCTGAAAAAACTTATGACATTTAAATATACATTTCAAGCTACAAACCATTGATAATAACACATAGAATATAGAAATTATACTAGCTATAACATATACATTGAATACAAATGAGAATAGTACAAAAAAATAATTTTTCCCATTCAGTAAAAAATATTTAAGATATGAAAAAATTAGCAATGTATTAGTTAAAATTAAATGATGTCAATGCCTAACAATATTTGTGAGTAAAATATTTATTAATAGAGGTTAGATTTTGTAGCAAAATTTTGATTGATTCTAAAAGACATTCTATAGATTGTACTGGAGTTAATTCAAATGACGTAGCACTTACAAAACGGATGCACCTCCACTTGGACTAAACATTCTTGGTAATTTAAGTGATCATTGTCATGACAAAGAAAATCCGGAAACTTTGGTAAGAACCCCGAGGATCATGATTGAATCATTACTTTATCCAGTCACGACACAACCCTCTCAGTAGGCGGTGTATCTTTTATTTAAAATGGAAGTTACTCGACCCCATAAAACATTATTTTCAGCACTAAATAAGTGATAGCTTTTTTATTTATACAATAAGCTATCATCTACGTATATGTAGCATTCACCCGTTGGATTGAGGAGCCATATGAGGTCATAATTATGAATGCCGCATACCATCTAATCAAACGATATTTTACTAAAGAAGTGAATTCATAAGACGTAGCAGTCTTTAAAGGAAATACCCCCCTCATCCCCACTTTGTCTAATCATTCTTGTTAATTTTAATGATCGTTTTCGTGAAATCGCAATCTTTGGACTGGCAATTAAACCCTGTATCTAATATATATTTAAATTCTTAATTGCAGAAAATTTAAAAAAAGTAATGGATTACAATGTAAATTTAATATGTTGTACTACAATAGAATTTATATGGATTTTATATATTGGAAATATAATTTCAGAATCCTATCTTCTACTATATTTTGTGCTGTTTTGTTTTAGTTGAGAACAAAGATTTTTGGGTACTTACGTATTAGACCGTCTATCTTTATTGCCAAATGCAGCGTCGCCAATGAGTTGCTAGCCGACAATAATGGCAACCCCCCAGTCATTATTTAAAAATTATTCAAACTTGTCATCCGCCATTTTATTGGTTTCGTTGGTGTCGACGGCTTGTCACCAAATTTGAATCTGTCGCCAATGAGTTACTAAACCGTTGGCGTTGACGGTCTAATACGTAAGTACCGCATTTTGACACTAGAAATTATAAAATGTTATTTATTGTAATGTTTTTTATTTTAAAATTATATGTTTATTACACTTGAACTATCAAGCCTTTGATACAATGTATCAGGATTTAATTATTTACTTTAAACACAGTGCTTATGTATAAAAGCTATTTATTCGATTACCTTTATCTTTTAAAAAATATGATGAAGATATTTTAGTCTATTTTTTAAAACAAGATCGTTTCTTAATACTTAGAACATCTAGAAATTGTGACGGCTAACTTAAGGTGAAGATTTGTATTCACAAATATATTCTAATAGAAATTGTATAAAATCAAAGATATTTCCTTAAAAATACTAAAATTTTACAGAATTTGATCTTTTTAACGAAATGAAAATTCTAGATGTATATAATATAAAATTTTAGAGCACCCTAATCTATATTTTATAAAATTTATTGTTGAAAAAGAGACTTGTTTCTAAACTCTTAAAACTTTCAACGCGACCAACGAGATATCTCGTATTTTAGATACTTCCATTTACAAGTTTTCTGTGGGCTAAAATTTATTTATAATGCCAATTTCTACAGGTTGAACTTCCTAATGAATATTAGGAAGGAATATTATTACAGTAATTATAGTAATATTACAACAGTACAATGATTTTAACAATACAATATAGATAATAATACAATAGTAAACAATAAAAACCAATAACATCAATTTAAAAACAACAACTTTTATTTTTCTAACAATACTTTTGACAAACAATTAATAAGACAATTTTAAAACAATATTTTTTAAAAACGAAACTTGCATCTTATCATTTTGGGCATTTATAAAATTTACGACAAAATACTAAATGAACTCTTATTCTCGAAAGATTGATTCTAAAGGAATAAAATCAAAAATATTGATTTGATGAATCCAAAACTAAGGTAATTGTTTGATTTTTTCTAAATTGCAACTCAAATCTCAATAATTAACTTAGGAGAAATTGAAATATGCATCTCTACTTTGGTTAAATTCATGGCGCTTACGTATTAGACTATCCAACTTTATGCAGAAATTTGAAGTCGTCGCCAATAAGTTGTTAAACCACCAATTGTAGCAATCCGGCAATGATTAATCTGTTGATCTTTATCGCCAAATTTAAATCCGTCGCCAATGAGTAACTAAACCATTGGCGACCGTTGGAGAAGACAGTCCAATTACTAAGTTCCTAATATTTACGGTTTTATGATTAAATTGTCCTTTTTGCAGTTTGGTTTTACTCAATGTGTTGAGTCTTGCTTGGATTTAACTAACTTGGAAATAATTTTGCTTGCTATTCTGTAATTTATTTTCATTAATTTTATGATGCCCCAAAACCACAATATATTGGGATTTTCGAGTCACGAGGGGTCAATACTTTAGAACGAAATTCAGACACCTCGCATAAAAAATTCCAGTCTGGGGGTAATTTTTTAATAATATTTTTGGTTTTATGATTAAATAATCCTTTTTGAAGTTAGGTTTTATTCTATTTTCTGTGGTCTTCTTTAAATTTAACAAGTTTGGGCAACAATTTTGCTTATTAATCTATAATTTACTGTCTTTAATTTTGTGATATTAATTTTATCTCCAAAACCTCAATTTCTTGGCATTTTCGTGTGATGAGGTGTCAATATTTTTTGGACGAAAGTCAGACCCTTCACAGAAAACGTTCCTGCCCGAGTGTAATTTTTTAATAAAAATTTTGGTTTTATGATTAAATAGTCCTTTTTGTAAGGTTTTATTCTATTTGTTGTAGTCTTCCTTAGTTTAACCAATTTGGAAACAATTGCGTTTGTTAATCTGTAATTTATCGTCTTTAATTTTGTGATATTAATTTCATGCCCAAAACCTCAATTTACTGGGATTTTCTTGCCACGAGGGTCAATATTTTCGAACAAAAGTCAGACCCCTCATAGAAAAAATTCTAGCCTGAGGGTAATTTTTTAAAATAATATTTTTGGTTTTATGATTAAATAATCCTTTTTGTAGTTAGGGTTTATTCTATTCTGGAAATAACTTTAGAAATAATGTTATTAAAAATAAGAAGTTTGGAAATAATTTTTCTTGTTATTCTGTAATTTATTGTCTTTAATTTTGCGATATTAACTTTATCTCCAAAACCTCAATTTATTGGGATTTTCATGTCACGAGGAACCAATATTTTTGGATGAAAGTCAGACCCTTTCACAGAAAAATAATACCTGGTTTGAATCCTTACCTGAGGGTGACCTTTCAAAAAGTCTTAAGGTTGGATTCCTCTTTTCTTTCTTTTTGGTTTCAGCTTTGCTTTAAACTTAATATATATTTCTAATTTGATTATTGCCCTTTAATGTCATATATCTATATTAATAAAAATGGAACTCGAAATGCGTTGCTAAGCGCAAAACTAGAGAACGGCTGGACCGATTCGGCTGAAAGACACGAGGATGGTTCTTATGGAGAGAAAAAATGAAAAAAATGCGAGGAAAATAGTTAAAACGACACTTTTCTTACTTTCCCACCAAAAATCTTCATTTCCTTCCCCCACACCAACTGAGTTAGATAGCAGGAAGTAATAAATTATGATTTGTTTAGAAAGAAATACGCGAAGTCAGTTGGTTTTCATTCATAGATAACGGGATGTTTAAAAAAGAAAGAAAATAGTTGCTTTTATTATTAGTCTGTGTGGATATTTAATCTATGTCTGCTCAAAATAAAGTCATAATAAAGTAATAAATAAAGAAAAAAAGAATAACAGAGTGCAAAAAGGTTTTTGTAGAAAATAAAGTAGTGAAGAAAAAAAGAATAGAAAAATATAGAAAAGAAGGGGGGGGGGGTCACCATTATTTCCTCTGTGCGCGGCATTTTCCAAGCTGTTTTTTAAACTTTCGCATCTCTTGAAAATTAATTGTGTCTTTATTTGTTTAGTGTGTTTACATTTATGAAAATTTGAATCTCATTATTCTTTAAAAATGTAGAATTTTAGACCTTTCTCTTCACCATTTAAGTAAAATATCAATTCCGGGACAATCATTGCTCGGATAGAAAGAGAAAGATGAGTAGTACAATGAACAGAACATCTGAAGAAAATTATACTAAATAATACTATTAATGAATTATTTGATAATCAAAATTTTTTTGGTTTAAAAATATTTTTGTGAAAAACCTGTTATGAGACACAGTTATATAAAATATATGAAAATTTTAGCGAGCATTAATACTGGCGAACCGACTGGTAGCCAAAGGCGGCTAGTTTGTATATAAAAATGCTTATTTAAAAAAAAACAGTTATTTTTGTGAAGATACAGTCCATGTAATTGTCCAGAACGTTTCCAAATGCATTGGGATACCACATTATATCAAACGATACTCGCACCACTCGACTTACACCACTTATTCTCTTAACGACCTGTCTAAGTCGCGTAGTCATTTTCAACGCTGGCTTAGAATAAGCGGAGAACAGATTAAGGGATGCAATGCGAAGCGGATAAAAAAAAATAGAAGAGAGCGAGAAAATATGTTCGGAAGGTGGTGGCAGGGGTGGCGGAAGAAATAAAAATGTGACACGACGACTTTAATAAAATAAAAACCCTGTGACTGGCGGAAAGAGAGGGGGGGTGGAGGGAAAAAAGCTCAACGCTCAATGTATCAGACTTTTGTAGGTTTTCCTGCTTTTATTATTTGGTGGAAAAGAAGAAGAAGAAAAAAATATATATAGATAGCTGCGTTGAATAGAGAGACGGAAACATATCGTTGTTAGTCGAGCCCTCAATACTACATATGCATCGGCTCTCTGATTTGCGGGGCCTTTTCAGTTGAGTGATAGATGATTTTGCCCGTTTTCCGGATTTTCTTTCTTCCAGAACCCTCCTCTGCCCTGGTCCTTTATGATCGTTTGCTTTTTCCATCGGAGAGTAAAGAAAAAAGAATTCTTCAGAGGAGGGTAAAAAAAAAAATAGTCTGACGAGGAAGGTTTTTCTTCCCTCTCCCACACCCCTGTGGAATTTTTTCTTAGGGTTGAGGAGAGGGTGTACAAGGGCCTCATCTTTCTGAAAACGATTTACCGGGATGGAGGGGGGGAGAGGTGTACGAGAAGATCGCCCCGAGTCAGTGGAAGGAGGGATGGTGGGGGTGGGAGGTAGATAATATTCTAAGAAGTTGTTCCCAAAGATTTAGTCAAGGAACAAAAAAAAAAGTAGGAGAGGAAAGATAAAGGGGACAATCTTTCAGACGATTTTTGAAAGGAATATCGTTTGCATATCTACTTCAAATGATATTTCCCAAAGCTCTACCTTGGCGAGATCTCTGGCGCTTTTTGCTCTCGTAGTCAATGATGTGTTAGATTATGGTATTATTGATTAAGGCTTCCAACTTTCTGGGGATTCCACTGTTTGCTTCTTCAGGAGAATTATTGGAATAAGATATTACCCTCCTGAAATTCGATCGTTCTTAAGTTGTTTCTCATTGGATGGTATTACCACATAATCAAAAGGAATCATAAGTGTTCGAGACATTTCAAGTGTCATTACGGACCGCTCGGGGTCTTTTTATTCGTTTTTCGCTTAATATATCGACATTTCGGATTCCAGGTATGTTAATATTCAAAGTTGGAATTTTGCCAAAATTAATGCAGCATTTCTTTGAACATTCAGCATAAATGCTAATGATCATTCTGTTTTTTTTTTTTGGAAGGCATCTTGGCTCAGTTTGGAATGACCATGATTTTAATTAAATAACTTAGTTTTTTACATTCCAAGAAAGAGTTTTTATTTATTTTTTGTGTTTGATTTTATAGAAATAGATTTTTAAAATTTTTATTTCAAGGGTTTAAATTATTTTGATTCAAAACAAAATTCAGAATTTTTCGAAACGTTTGCATAGATATTGGTGAATGATATGAATAGAGTGTGTTATAAGGAGCAGACTGTATAGTTTTTTAAAATGCTGGCTCACTAAAATACTTAACGTCATTTCGAACATAATACTGTATCGAAATTTAATTGAAATGAGTCACCATCTTTTCCAATGAATTGAGTGTCCGACAAACACAACACGAAGTATACATTGGTGCAACAAACATTAGAAAAAACCGTAAGAAACACACACAAGAATCACCCTTTTACTAAAAAGCAAAACCGACCTTATTCCACTATGTCCATGAAAACACTTTTCAACAGCTTTTCGAATATCACACAACTAGTTCGCAGCAAAACAACTGCGAAATAGCTAGAATCTTAAAGAATCAAATTAATGATATTTTAACTAAATGGACATGAAAATTCACAAGAAAAAATGAATAAGGAATTACTGAATAAATTAAGACTTAAAATAAACTAGAATAATTAATGAATAAAGTTATTTTTCTTCTTCTTTAAAGCAGTTCCTTAGTTTCTGGTGTCACCCCTTGGTGGTAACTTTTAGAGTTATAATCTTGATAAATTTGAACAGATATAAAATGGCTATTGAGTCTTTGGAAACAGCAACAATAAAAAGATGTTATACACAAGGAATAATAATGTTTTGTTTGGTTATTATTCATTTGTGCATGTGATTTTCCGTATACTATAGATGAAAACCATTTGTTGCTCAATTCCCTACATGATAGATATTTCGTATGCATAATTTCATTTCAATCAATATTACATTCAAGGGTGTTATTTGGATGTCCTGGGTTCGAGTCCTGGTTCGGTCATGGCTCTTTTCTACCCTTTTGCAGTTTCTTATGGCCCTTTCCATGGACGAGCTCGCTGAGGTAGTCGGCGATTTAAGCCTAATTAGTATCTCTTGTTTTGTAGTATCGCCAACTAAGGCCAAGACCACGACTTTTGCTACTCATTCACTTGCACAGCTCTTTTTATGTGAGAGCACATACACACACCTAACAGATATAATTGATCGGTAGAGAACATCACCCCCTCTTCACAAGGAAGATTTAGATTTACAAATATTTTTTTTAACATTATTTACAATTATTTTTTTAACATTCTGTACTGCTTGTAGCTTTGCCAGTTAGGCACCATTACTGTGCATAACTTAACAGAACAAACGAGGAATATGTTCTATCAAGAATTTCATGCTGTTACATTTTATTTAAAATGAAACATCTCTTTACAAAAAGAATAATACTTTTTAGATTAAAATAGCAGAAAAAAAAATGTAGTAATTTGCAATGACCTTTCTTTTGGAAACATCATTTACTTTTTCGAAACACAAAAGCGAACAGAAATTCTTGAAATTTCAGCTTTCTTTGTTCCTCCTGAGGAAAATATTTATTTTTGAGAAGAAAAAAAAATGTTGAAAGTAAAAGAAGACTTCCCCTCTAAAATAAGGATGGAGAATCCTTTTTTTTCAACAAAAGGAGAGGGATTATAATAACGAAAAAATTGGTTAATCCCAAAGAAAACATTTTTCCAAGTTGAACAAAGAAAAGCTGATAAGGTTTTCTTTACAAAAGAAAAAAAATAATTTGAAAGTTTTTTTTATATGGTGGATATTTGTTTCTGTAGCACAAGATTTCTATGTGGGGACTATTTACAGACTAATTTTTGTTATTGAACTATACTTCCTCAATTGCAAACGATTTCTATGTTTTCGTAAGTATGCAGGCATTATTTAAACATTGTAAATTTTAAATATACATTTTATTTATACTATATTTATGTTATTATTATAAATTTGAAAGTTTGGATGGTTGGATGGAGGATGTTAGCCAATCAAGTCAAAATAGCTGAGAGAAATGGGATGAAATTTAGCACGGAGATAGATTATAGTCTAGAATAGAACGTATGTTACTATTTATTCAGGTTAATTGAATGGTTAATTTTTTATTAATTAAAAACCAGCTTTCCCACCAAAAATCTTCATTTCCCCACCGCCAAATAAGTAACAAATTCAGTTTGCTTTCCCACCATGATAATGAGGTTAGGCTTGACCTGTTTTTGACCGATTATTTTAAACGATTCTGCTTATTTTCTTAGTGTTGGATGCATTTAAAATTAAACATTGTTAATTAATTCCTCTTTCGAATTCATTCTGAAGTACTTTTGAATCAAAATAAAGTAGATTAAATTAAATTAAAAATATCTAATCTGTATCGCGTTACCACAAATGGTGTAGAAAATTCATGCATTTGCGTTTCCTCAATTGTCATTCAAAATTCGTGCATGTGCAATGTGTTGTAATTCTTGACAACTGTATTTCCATTTTAATTAATTTTTAAAATTTCCAAAAAATATCTGTATAATACTGTTGTAGCTATCTCAATCTCGATCTATAAATAACTTGATTTGATTTCAAAGAAATACGGATTTGATTAGTGATTCAGCTTTATTTCAGGTACATACTGTAAATAAAGGGTTTTTAGGTTAGTTGTTTGCTTTCCATGCGTACGAAGTCTCTGGTAAACGCTAGTATGGTATACAGAAAGTTTAGCCACCGTCAAAAAATTCGAGTTCATGATTTTCACAAATTTTCAAACTTTCAGACTACTCTGAGTTCGAACAATACATTTTTGAAAAAAGGCCAGTTAGATTTTGCCTGTGTGTTCCGAAGAAAACTGAAAAAGGCTTTGATCTAGACGAATGAAATTTGATATATAGCCTTAATGCCAACTTTTTAGATTTATATTAAATTTTTAGCAATATCCGCTGAAAGAAAATTGCTATTTTAATATCATTTTCAATTATAAATATATTCTAACTTTTTGAGATTTATTTGAGAATCTGGACTGGATTTGGCACAATCTTACGCGATGAGTGTTTTAGTAATTTTTACAGCTATTATATGCAAATGTATTGTAATTATTACGATTAATGTAGCTGTTATATATAAATTTATAGTAGTTTTGTTGTTTCAGCAATCAAAGGAAAAAATACTGATAAAACGATTTTAAGAATCATTAAAAAATATACAGATTTTAGTTGTTGTATGCACTAAATATTTTCAAGCCTTCTAGTAGTTTAAAGGACCTACAGGACGGCAACTATCATTTCAAAGTCTGAGGATATTCTACGGAAAGGTTCAATATTGAATGTTATGGATGAACCTAAAGCCTGACTAAGCAAATGATACCGAATTGATTTTCTGTCTGATAAGACAGTGTCCTGCTCTGATAACATTCAGTATGTGTGAATATCCTCCAAAACATGTTAGGCAATTCTCTTATATTCATAGTATATTGCTATACTAGGCAAATATAACTTTGTAGGAGGTTAGCGAATAGCACTAGGCCCGAACTCCCAATCTTATGTAGGGGTAGCTGAGTATCATACCGATCAAGCAAAAGGGACCTTTCAGCTCGAAGGATATTAACTGGCTTATATAGATCCACCACAGAGTATCCACCTATGAGTTGGCGAACGATACTTATGTGAAGTGGTGGTGATGTTAACAACTGTCGTATTTAATGCGCATCTAGATTTTTGAGTCGTCGATAGAGGGCGCCACGACAGTTGAATGAAGCTATGTGCGAAGGTTGCGTTTTATCCAAGGTCGGTCGCTGGGTTACCATTGTAAGAGGTTTAGCGGATTGCGCTACGCCCGAACTCCCAATCTTATGTAGTAGTAGCCGAGTATGATACCGATCAAGCAAAATGGACCCTTCAGCTCGAAGGATAATAATTGGCTTAGATAGCAATCACCACAACCTCTTATTGAATAGTTTCTAGAATCACTTTCAGATACTTCGATGTTTTGTTTCATGACAGAATTATCACTGGATGTTATATCATGCATATCGACGTAGTTAATGTGGTTACAATAATGTGGTTGAAGATTATCGACAATACAAGAATTATGCCAATATCTCTTTTAAGTACAGAGATCTGTAAACCGTTTATCAAAGCTGTGTATCCTGTTAATGAGATTACATAGTCGAAAGCACGGAGTTTTGACCGTATGGTTACAGGTTCGAAAACCGATTCCACCAGTCTGTTGCACGTTAAACCTGTCAGGGCAAGCGTTCTCCCTCTGGTTTGGTGTGGCGTGAGGAAGGGTTGCCAGCTCAGGCGTCGTCCTCGTCATCTGACCAATGTTCAAAATTACGAGGTCCTTCCCAAAATAGCCCTAGTGTCGCCTTATAGCGAGAAGTTAATATAACTAAACTAAACTACGGAGTTTTGATTGTGGATTGAGTGATGGCTGAATTATTAAAAAAATAATGAAATTATAAAATTAATGAAAAAAAACAGTGTAAAATTACACCGATTGTCATCGATTTATAAAAAAAAAGAAACCAGATGCCCTTTCCAACAATTTTTTTAAGCTTTAAAACCAAAAATAATTTTTACAGGAATTTTTGAAATTGGTGTCCTCTTTTGCGATCAGCACCCCTGAAAAGAATAAATACGAAGTGTCGATATTTCCCCTTAAAAAAGACACCAATACATAAAGGAGTTGCCATTTTCTGTTAAAACAATAGTCAAGTAAAATAAATTCTGCTGCATATGGTGATTTGTTTGCATTATTAGCATAATTAATTAATAATATGTAGAACTTTATCCTTCAGATGTATCCAAATATGTAGAATTTTATTCTTTTATTTATTATCGCAGTAACACTGTTTGATTAGAACCAATTGTTTTAATGACTGAAAATCATAGTTTTTATACAATATGCAATGGAATGTGACACAATTATTGCTTCATTAACGTTAAAAAAATAAAAGTGAAGGGGCTTTAATTACTGTCAATAAAAGAATAAAAAATATATAAAGTTGTCTGCGCCAAAATACTTGCACTTATCAAAAAAAAAAAAAAAAGAATTCGTATTGCGTTTGAAAAAGACACAATCGTCAAGTTTTTTTTTCTCTCCGTCTGAAAAAAAAAGAGATTCTTAGTTTCTTTGGGAAACAAAACAAATAACTAAGTAATGAAACATTCCATTTGTTTTATCTTGGCTCTTTCAATGGTAAGAGAAATTATTTACTAGTCAAATCTTATCAGGATAAAAAAAATTCGAAAAAGAGAGAGAAAAAGAAGAAAAAAAAATATTGACGTTTTCAAAGCTTTACTAGACAAACAGAAAAGCGTATGAGAGATTTGTTTGTGCTAATAATGTGTTATGCATTTGGGGATTAAGATTCCTCTGTATTTCAAAAAATTAAGCTTTCGTCAAAAAAAAAAAAAAATCCAGCGCTTTCTAATTTATGTCATTACTTCAATTAGGGCTAGCAGCTTAACCTTAGCAGATTATGTAAAATACGCTGTTTCCCTTAGCATTCTTAAAAAGCTAATTGTTTTTTATCTTTCGTGCTTAAAACAACAAAACTAAGCCGATGGAATGATTTTTCTGAGTTTTAGTTTAATGTTTCCCCTGTTATTTTCTTCTTTCGTATTATCCAACTGTCTTTTGTTAAGGCAGTGTTTTTTTTCTTGGAAATTAAAAGAATGAACATTTCAAATGTTTTTCCATGCTTTTATTAAAATCGGGAAATAGGTTTTTAGAATTACTTAGAGTTCTTATTTGAATTCTTAAGTACAAAATTTCCGGAATTGCTTATTTACTATCTCTGATGAAATGGCTTCAAAAAGTTTTATTTTCTGAAGAAAAGTCTTCTTTTTTTCTCCATTTACTCAAATGATGCAAAATACCAGAAATTTTAGGGAAATTATTTTTCTGAGAAGTTATTCAATTTATCTTAATGAAACACTTATATATTAAAAAATGTCAATGAAAATATGGATTTTGTAAAATAATAGATTTGGTAGTTATTGAAACTATTATCATAAAATTATTTCAATTAATTTTCAGTCAATAAAAGAATTTCAAAGACTCTCCCCCCTACAACAAAAGGAATAAATACCTTCAGAATTCAGCTGCCATAGATTCAAAGATATAAATTGAAAAGATCTTAGCACATTATTTATTACGAATGTTTTAATTTACAAATAGTATTCTAAGCTATAAAGATCATGTTAATAAATAATACTAAGGACGATATAAAATGAATATAGGCTTATACTACAATAATTAGAAAAATAGTGAAAATATTTCCATTTTATTGGTGATTTTATTCAATAGTAATCTGAAAGCTATGGTTTTATGTCCCATAGAATAATAAAGAATGGATAATCTAGAAATGCGAACTGGTTTATATAAATTGAAAATATCTTAGCACAATATTTATCACACATGTTTCAATTTGAAGGTAGTATCCTAAGTTATAAGCATTATGTTAATAAATAATCCCAAAGGCTTATATCCCACAGATTCATGATGAATCGTTAATACAGAAATAAATGCTGCCATTATATATATTTAACGATATAAACTGGAAAAAAACTTAGAACAATATTTATCACTTATGTTAACAATTTTCAGATAGTATTCTGAGCTATAAGCATCATGCTAATAAGTAATCTTAAGGATGATATAAAATGAACATGAGCTTTACAAAGGAATGTCTAGGAAACAGAGATGTTTCCAATTTACTGGTGATTTCATGGAATAGCAACCTAAGAGGTATGGTTTTATATCCCACAGAATCATAATGACTCTTTAATCAAGAAATACCCTCTGATGTTATATAAATTGAGAAGATATTGGAACAATATTTATCACGTATGTCACAATTTGAGATAGTATTCTAAGAATTAAAAATTCTTTGATTAAGTAATCCTAAAGGTTTATATCCCACAGAATCAAATGAATAGTTAATACATAAATAAAGGCTGATATTATATATATACTGCAAAAAATTCTTAGAACAATATTTATCATGCAAATTGCAATATGCAGATAGTATCCTGAGCTATAAGCATCATGTTAATAAGTAATCTTAAGGATGATATAAAATGAACACAACCTTTACACATCAATACCTAGGAAAAGGGAAAATGTTTCCATTTTCGAATAATTATCTGAAAGCAGTGGTTTTATATACCACAGAATCTTAATGTATAATTGATGTAGAACACTCACTGTTATTATGTATATTGATCGATATAAATAGACTAAACAACATTTATCATGCTTATTTAAATTTGCAAATAGCAACTTCAAGTACAAGCATCATATTAATAAGTAATCCTAAAGGCGATATAAAATGAATATAAGCCTTTACTACGATGACTAGAAAAAGGGGGAAAATGAGGTCCAGTTTATAGATAATTTCATCCAATATTAATTGGAAAGCTACGGTTTTATTTCCCATAGAATAATAAAGAATGGATATTCTAGAAATAGGAGCTGGTTTTATATAAATTGAAAACCTCTTAGCATAGTATTTATCACGCATGTTACAATTTGAAGGTATTATCCTAATTTGTAAGCATCATGCCAATAATCCTAAGGGCGATATGAAATGAATATAAGCTTTTAATACAATGACTAGAAAAGGGGACAAATGTTTCAATTTTACTGGTAATTTCATCCAATAATAATCGGAAAGCTATGGTTTTATATCCCACAAAATCATAATGAATCTGTTATCTACAAATATGCCCTGATATTATATAAATTGAAAAGATATTAGTACAATATTTATCACACATGTTTCAATTCGCTGATAGTATCTTAAGTTATAACAATTATTTTAATAAATAATCCTAAAGGTTTACATCTTACAGAATCATAGTGATAAACTAATATAGAAATAAATGCTGTTATTATATATATTAAACGATATAAAGTGCCAAAAAATTCTTAGAATAATATTTATAATGGAAATAGCAATATGCAGATAATATCCTAAGCTAGAAGTACCATGTTAATAAGTAATCCTAAGTGCGATATAAAATAAATATAAGCCTTAGACTACAATGAATAGAAAAGGAGGAACATATATTCAGTTTATTGGTGGTTTCATCTAATAGTTATCGGAAAAGCTGTGGTATATATTCCTGGAATCATAAAGAATCGTTAATATAGAAAAACCCGTTGTTATTATATATATTGGACGATATAATCTTATTACGGATGTTTCAATTTACAAATAGTATCCTAAGCTACAATGATTATGTTAATAAGTAATCCTAAGTGCAATTAAAAATGAATATAAGTCTTATAATGCAATGACTAGAAAACCGGGAGGAAGTTTACACTTTATTGTGTATTTTATACAACGGTAATCTGAAAGTTATGATTTATAGCCCACAGAATCTTAATGAAATTATTATCTATAAATATGCGCTGGTATTATATAAATTGAAAAGTTCTTAGCACAATATTTATCACGTATGCTATAATTTGAAGATAGTATCCTAAGCTATGAGGATCATGTAAATAAGTAATCCCAAATGCGTAATGAATCGTTAATATAGAAAAACCCGTTATTATTATATATATTGGACGATATAAATTAAAAAAGATTTTAGATTTATCAAGCTTGTTCCAATTTACAAATAGTATCCTCATCTATAAGCATCATGTTAATCAGTAATTCTAAGGACGATATAAAATGAATATAAGCTTTACACAACAATGCCTAGGAAACTGAGAACATATTTCCAGTTAACTGGTGATTTCATCTAATAGTAATAAGATTGCTATGGTTTTATATCTCATAGAATCTTAATGAATCTACTATCTAGAAATATGCGCTGGTATTATATAAATTGAAAAAGTCTTAGTACAATACTTATCACATATGTTACAATTTGAAGATAGTATCCTAAGCTATAAGCATCATGTTAATAAATAATTCTAAAGATTATATAAGATGAACACAAGACCTATACAGCGTTCCCTAGAAAAGAAGAAAGATGTTTCGAGTTTATTGGTGATTTCATCCAACTGTTATCCGAGAGCTATGGTTTTATATCCCACAGAATCATAATGAATCAGTAATCCAAAAATACGTGCCTTGTGTCATAATATTATCTGACCTTTGAAGTATTCGATCAGGGAATTGATTGAACCTTGATATAATTAGTAGATCTTATGCTTTATTATTAAGTTAATACTTTATCTGTTTTGATTTTTTTTAAATATAATATTAATTTTCAAAATATAATATACAAAATGAATGATTTAACCCTTTGGGGACATATTACATTTGGACATGGGTACCGAATAGGTTTCTTAGGAATTGAGGTTTGTTTAAAAAACGTGTAAACTGGTACATGAATGAATACAGTATAGGATTCGTATGGTTCTTTGCTATGGTGGCTGATGGCAGATATACGACTGGAACGGTATAAAGGCTTTGGTGGCTGAGAGTAAACTTACGACCGCAAAGGGTTAATATACGGAAGATATGGAAAATAAGATTATGGGTGATTTTATTCACTTTTCTTCCTCTATTAATTTAATTATATTAAAATTCTATAATGACCTCTTACATTTTTAGGCATTAGGGCAATTTTGAGATGTATCTCTTAATTATGAGCCCCAGTCAGATGATAAGGACGACACCTGAGCATACCATCTTCGAATTGAGAGTTTAAGGCATAATTCACGATTACACCGAAGTGTAAACGTGTCTGGTGCATGTTAAATTCGTTGGAGTCAAACGTACTCTCGATGGTGAGGTGTGGAAGTTATTAGAGGGTTGGTGCCAACTCAGGTACCATCCTTGTTATCTGACCTTAGTTCAAAATTACGAAGGACTTTATTTTCAAAACGAGATGTTTACATAAGTGAACTAAATTAAACAAATCCTCTTCGGATTATATAATATTATTATAACAGTAGGGGGAGGTTCTAAAAATACTGAAAAAAAAATGTTTTAAAATTCCTTTTGTGTTGAATTTAAGTATTTTTTCTGTACTATACCGTTTAATTCAGCTTCATTTGAGAGTGAAGTGAACTATCTATTGATTGTTAACAAAGTGCCATAATAATTAAGAAAGGTATGCATTTGAGTAAAACTTTTGTATGTATTAATTGTTTAAAAGGGAAATCTTAACTACGTGAAATAATAAGAATTTTTGGGTTAATTGTGTCATTTTATCTATGTCTGAAGATATCTGACTAAAAATAGCTCAGGCGCAGAGAAAATACGAAGCCATCAACAATTGATCATATCCGTCTCATTTCCTAGCCTGGGGTATAATAAGTATTGATTACTTCTGTATCTTTATCCAGCCTTTAAATAGCTTCCTCAATTTACCTCGAGAGATTTAAAGAGAGGATAACTTCGGAAATCTTCAAGGACAAACAACAATCGATTCAATTCCCAGTCCCCATTCTTGAAAGGGGAAGTCAAACACGGCCCTATTCCTTATGGTCAAATTCGACGGAACGAACCATTAATAATTCCAGCAGGTTCTCGGCCAGATCTAATTACTGCAGTCGAAATCTATTCCAAGTGAGTCCTCTGTTCGATTTTTGATGACATTTAAACTGCAATTTCATTTCCCTGTCCCTGGAGGTACTGATCGATAACTAAAGCATCGGCAGACGGTATAAAACGCCTCGCCATTTATTACGTTTGCTTAGACACGGGACAACTACCTATTTCCTTTGGAAACTTGGGACGGGAATTAAATGGCCATATCGCTAGGGAGAGGATAAATCCCTCCCGTGAGGAAGAATCAGATTGGTCAAAATAGCAATACCGAAACTGGTGACGGGTTTTAATTCGCTGTGGATTACGCCGTGTTGGGAGGTTTATCGCGGATCAGTTGTTGCCAGTTTCCGGATTAGGGACCTCTATTTTTGACACCATGGGAGGCCGTAAGAGTAGAAGCTTTTTTTGTTTTTTTCTGTTTTTAGGCAATGCTGTTCGCTTGAAATTCTTTGTCCGATTAAGGTTTTATTTGCTTTTCGTATGCGATACAAAAAAGCACACACACACACACACACACACACACACACACACAC
>JAOUZG010031332.1:2211799-2236186 GCA_026289955.1 Argiope argentata
TCGCTAAAGTTTAAGGTCCAAAATTTCAAACGATGATTAAAAACAGAAAAATAGGTCGATTAATTTGTGATTTTCGCTTAAATCATTCTTTATATCACCCTTTCCTTCAAAAATTTTTTTATAAGTAAACTCCAAAAAATGTCGATAGAGGGCGGTTTACACTTTAAAGTTTCAAACAACTAATTTTACCGTTATTTTTTCATGGAGTTAAAATTATTCTAAGGTTTAGACTTTATCTTAAAGATTAAGCCCAAAATCGAAAACATTGGGATCGAATAACAAGGAAAAATTTGACTTTGAACCGGGGGGGGGTAATATATATATATGCTCATAAGAACTGAAAAATATACTCTATTTTGTTGCGGTTTGCATCATTCCTTTGGTGATTATTTTCTTCAAAATGACGTACAGCTTTGGTTTCCTCATTATTTGATAGAGGGCGCCTCCGACATCTTTCCCAAATTTCAAATGACATTACTCTTGGGTGTTTTACATCCAGACCAACATACTTCCAGGAAGTGTTAGGGAAGGAAAAAATGATATAAAGAATGATTTTAGCGAAAACTGCAAACGAATCGACCTATTTTTCTATTTTTAATCATCATTTGAAATTTTGGACCTTAAACTTTAGCGCCCTCTTGCTCCTACAGAAGACGCTCCTGCCCCATAATTGTCACTGAATAATGTTTGTCTTCATGTCCCCTGCATCGCCTTAAAGTTTGTCCCAATTTTAACGGGACACCCTGTATATATATATATATATATATATATATATATATATATATATATATATTCCTCAACAAGAACTTGCGATTTTGTTTCACTACCGTCTTCAGAATTTAGCGGCTGCGTTAACCAATTTTTTCGTCCTAACAATTCGTTTTTCTGTAGTTCCAAAACTTCAATGTACCAACTTCACACTTACATCATTCACAGTTGATTTAGGCTTTTGCACAATATCCACAATCTCACGAACTGATTTCCCACAAAGATTGCATCCCACTGTATGGACACAATGAAACTCATTGAGCTTCTTTGACTTACTCATTGCCTCACAAACGCGCCAATACAACCCGAAAAACCACTACTAAAGCTTTTATAGCTTTCGATTAAGCATCAAACTGCGTCACCCCCTCCCCCAGAACAGCCTTTTTAAGGGGTGTCCGGAAACCTTTGACCAGATATTGTAACAGATATAAAAATATTTTAATAATGGCAAATATGGGGTTGTAATGACATGATCCCGGCAGATCAAATAAACGGGTAGCTTTTAAACACAAATGCTTTATTTACAGCTTGTATACAATAAAAAAAACTCACACTCATCTAGGTTAATATGCTGGGAAATATTTACATCTGGGATAACAGTCCCACGATTAATACAAAGAACCTAACAGGCTGTTAGCGTATCCGGTTACTGTGTGTAGCTCAATAGATCTACGGATTTACTTCCGGTAGATATTTAATCAAGAAACTCGAGATCACGTGGTATCTCTTCAACTGTCTAACTCTTTAGCTCCTCAGATCTCAGCTCTTCTCTTCTCGTCTTCGGATCAGCTCCCTCTCGTTTATTCTAGTCGTCTATAGTAATTTCAAAACCTTCCATTTTAACCTTGGTCAAACTCCGCCTCTCAGGTTCGCATTGGACTGCCGGAGATTCCGATCATCCAATAATTCTTCAGAAATATTCCCAGTGGTCAGCAGTGGACCATGGGAATATTTGCTAATCGTCCACCCTCTTAACAGACCCTCCACAATAAAGAAATATTCACATTTGCAGGTTTTAGCACTTATTTCTTCAAAGGGCCGTAAAACACATGCGAGGTTCATTATCTGAATTTTATTCAAGTTCGGGTGGTCCCACAGGAGAAATAGTTACATCTGGGGTTTTGACACGGTTTCCTTCTTCAGAGGGCCGTAAAACGCATGGGTGGTCTATTATCTAGACTCTATTCACGTCCAGATGGTGACACTAAAGGAAGGATAATTCACAAAGGCGATCACAAAGGAAGGAATCGTCCAACAGCTGACCAGAAGTAATAATGTTCAAACATGTGTCTTTTTCCATAGGAAGGGAAGTTTTACAACTACTTTACAGGGTGGAAGCATTCACTTTTAGTTTTTATTACTTTCAGCTACCACAACTTACATAAATGCAAGTCTTATTGTGTCATATTTTATATTTAAAAATAAATTGTCAAAAAAGCTATCAAAACGAAACGAGCTATGTAAAATATTGAATTAAAATTTTTAGTAACCAATAACACAGCGGAGTATATGATAAAATGTTTTCAAACTTCATTTAAATCCAATATGGTAAATTAGTATTTTTTAAACTTTAAATATATTTTCCTCTAAGCTGGTAAATAAAGTGCATCTATTACTTTCGTATAGCACTTCTCACTTATTAAATGCGGGCAATAAATCCAAGATTTAATTTAATTAGAAAAGTGGTTGCAGATTCGGAAAATACAAACACACTACCGGGCATTTCTCGTAATTTGGAAGGTGCTAATGAAAATGTCTAACTAATTTGGTAATTGAAAATTGAAGACAGTTTACGCATTTCCAAATAATCTTACAGACTTCTCATGTAATGCCAAGGAACAAATTAGATGAGTATGGCCATTTCTTACAGTAACTATATTTCTAATAACTCAAATTAAATTTCGTAGAAGATAAACTACCGATTCTTAAGTTATTTAACTTTAAAATATTTCGGTACTTACGTATAAGACCGTCAACGCTAACAGTCACCAACAGTTTAGTAACTCATTTGCGACAAATTCAAATTTGGCGATAAATTTTCGACGCCAACGAAACCAACAAAATGGTGGAAGGCAGTTACGGTTTGAACAATTTTTTAAATAATGGCGTTTTTTTGCCATTATTGGCAGTTTAGTAACTCATTGACGATGTTTTGAAATTTGGCTATGAAGATCGGTGGTCTAATACGTTAGTAGAAATATTTCTTGTAAGATTAGAATTATCTTAAAAATCAAAAATATGGAGTCTTGAATTTTTAAATTATAAAGAAAACTGCACATTTGTAAATAAAATTATGTTGTGTTGTGACTAATAGCACTTACCGTGGACAAGCCCCCGCTGATACGATCAGAAGATTTTAAGCCTAAGACATGCGTCTCTTTGTTTCATAAGTAGCGCCATCTAGGGCCAAGAGTACGACTTAGCTACAATCACGTCACAACCCTTTTTAGGGGGAGGACCATATTCAGCAAATTCATTCCAGATCGTCATTTAAATCTGGAACAGAGAAATATCACCTCTGGCCCAGTAACCCCAGTGGTATTACTCTCGGTATGGAGGACTTTGCAACCACGAACAGATTTAACGAGAGCCAATTGCCACACACTCGGGGAATCTTTTGGACGGTGAGCTTCAAACCCTTAACCTAAAGAGTACGAGTCCAACGCTCTACCAACCAGGCCATCCGACCCTGAATGAAATTATCTAAACGAGTATTAATATTTGATGTTCAAACAGCAGGGAGCATCAAATATTAATACTCGTATTAATATTGAGGAGCAAATGAGCATTAATATTTGATGCATTATACAGGGTGATTCAAAATTCAATTAATCCTAAAAAATGTAACGATTTACGTAATAAAGTAGGTAGAGAGGTAAAAATTGACATACACGCCTACAATGATATGGGGGTTGATTGACCTCTCCCAAAGTGCGAAAAATTGGAGATGAAGGCGATTGGTTATCTAGCTAATTTCAACCGGATGAAGCACATTTCACATACCAAGCCGGTGTTCTGGCACCGAGGTAACGCGCCTTCCTAGTGTTCTGGGATTCCCAGGTTCGAGTCCCGGTTCGGGTATGGTTGTTCTTCTGTGGGCTATCTCTGAGATGTGTGACTGTGCCCCCCCCTGTAAAAAGGGATCGTGCAAGCTAATGTGGTGTGTGTGTAGCTAAGTCGTACTCTTGACCCTAGTTTGTGCTACTTCAAAAACAAGAGACGCTCCTTTAGGCTTAAATCTGCTGCTATATCAGCGGGGGGTTTGTCCAATATGGCAAGTGCCATAAGTAGCAATAACAGCAACATTTGGTGGGTTTATCAACTTTCAAAACTGCTGAGTTTAGACTACCAAAAATCCTAGAGCTCTCATAAACACCCTACTGAATGAAAAGAAAGTCACCTTGTTTTGTGGATTTGTAATACCTATCATGATTTTACTCTTTTTCGAAGAAATATGTAGTTCATCCTATTGTACGACAAATCTAAATACACTCCAAAGGCTAATCTTTCATAATTATTGTGAGTCAGTTCAATGAAATTTATTCTCTAGCGTAACAAATTTATTAGAAAGTATACAAGAATGTTTTGAGAAGACCCCTGGCTCTATTTATTTTTGTTGAAGTGAAAAAAAGATGCCCGTATTATCTTAATTTTTCTGAAAAAAAATGGCAATTCTTTTTTAAATTTTAATCTTTATCTTTATCTTTACTTATAATAAAGCACGATGTGTGTGTGTGTTGGCGCTGTACAGACCAGACAGTTCGACCTACAGCTACCAAATTTGGTATATGTATACCTTGGGTGCCGGGAATGTGCACCTCGGAGCCCTTTTTTTGAATTTTTAATTAAAATTTTAATTAATTAAAAAATAAGCCTAATTTTAACGTTTATTCGCTATAACTTCTGAGAATATTACAGCACAAAATTGATTTTTGCCTCACATTAAAGCTCAAAAAATTAGCTTTTCAATAATACAAATGTTTTGACCTACGAATTAAAACTCTATCTTTAATGAAGTTTTAAACATTTAATTTAATCTCTTATAAAAAGTAAAATTTCATTTCAAAAAGTACCAGAAATATCTTCATGAGCGGATATCACCGTCCTATCATTTCAATAACACAAGCCAGCTTGTTTTTTTTCATCTAGAAATATATGCTAAGATATTGCTTATTTTATATCCAGTGTGGGAAACCCTAAACGAGGACTGAGAAAGAAGCATATTTCGTTCCAATCCCCCTTCTAAAGAAAATCTGTTTACTCGGACCCAAAGCCAAAATCGATGAAAATTTTATATCGAAAACCCCCAAACACGAGGTCTCACTTAACACTGTGTGGATGTATAGATGTTCTGTAATGGGCTTGCTTGTGGTTTTAGGAAAAGCTATTGGAGACTCGAGCTTATGAAAGGTATAAAATTTTCATACTTTTGGCGCGGTAAAAAAAAGTGTCGAACAAAAGTTTTTCTCTTGGATTTCTTTCGCCAAAGGAATATCGAACCCGCTCAAGTTTTGGCGAAGGCGAGTTGTGGATTAATAGGTTTCCAAAGAAAGTGACAAGAAATAAATGAATTTCCATTAATATGTGAGCCTGAAGAAGTTAATCGATTTTGGGGTGGTATGAGGTAGTACTAGGGGTTTTAGATTATGATTAATTAATGGTTAATGTCCGAGCTGTCTCATTTCGGTATTAAAATTGGGGTTTGAAAAATGGCTCAATCTACGTAAGTTTGATGGACATTGAGAAAGTTAGATTAGTTCAAGAATATTTCTTTAAATCTATTGTTTGGTTATTTTAAAACAATTATAACATGTTCAGTAATACGAATATAATTCGATTTGTTTGAAAACGAGTGGAGTACTATTTACAGAAAACAAAGTTTTAGTTTAAATTTATAATATAAAGAAAAAAAAACACTTAGAAACTTTAGAGGATTTCTGTTATATTAATATTAATGAAGAAATGAATATTAACATTTGATGCAATATGCAGGGTGATTCAAAAGTCAATTAACATTTGAAAATTCAATGATTTACGTAATAATGTAGATAGAGAGGTAAAAATTGGCAAACACACCTGAAATGATATGAGGGTTTATTGAACCTCCCTCCCCCAAAGTGCAAAAAATAGGGGAAGATGGTGGTTTGTTATCTAACTAATTTCGGTTCAATGAAGCACATTTCACATTCAGAGGGTGTAACTCTCAGAATTATAGAGTTAAGACTACCCCAAATCCTAGAACTATTGTAAAAACCTTATCCTTAACTAAACGTAAACCTAACTTAACCTAAATCTAAACCTTAACTTATATCCAACGGACCAATGTGTCACTTTTGTCCAATGGTTATATTAATAGGCTAAAACCCCTATCTTGGTGACCCGGACGTGATCACGTCCGGATCACCAATATAGAAATTTAAAGTCAATGATCGAACCCGCGTTGGCAGGGCTTGTAGCCTAGTAACATAACCATTAGACAATAGTGAATCTTCAACCCAAAGGATATTATCTGGATTATGAAGCTAAATTCACAAAATACCAGTTTTTAAGGAATTTGGTTTTGACATAAAATTCAAGTATTTAATTTTTATCTTCTAAATCCTTTTTCTTCAACAAACTTCAATTCAAATGCAAACTTTGATCAATAAAAGACTAAATTGGTGTTATATTTCGTCCAATGTTTCTCAAGGATCTAAAATTTTGATGATAAAACAAAATGACCTATTTCAATTTTTTTAAACGCATTTTTTACAGTTTTCTTGTTTTTATTTCTTGGATATTCCATTATCAGATTAAACGCAGCGAGGGAGGTCTCCTCAAAACTTTCTCATACATGCTCTAATAAATTGGTCATGCCAGAGCATAACTTATATGGCATCGGCTGAAAATAATTATGAAATATTACCTTTTGACGTTATTTTAGCATCTTTACTGAATCTATCATCAAATCCTTGGCGTGTCTTTCGGTAATTAACCATTGACTCGTGGGTAATATTATCCTAAAATTGAATTTGTGTATTAAACTTGTTTTTTCTCAGCTGATTGAAATAAATATCTGACAAAAAATTGCACTTCTAATTAAAAATTCTCATTCAAAATTTAATATATTAAGACATTGCATTTTTGAAATTCTGTGTCTATTTAATTCTAGAAGTACAGACAGAAATACAGTGTGTATAACTCATTTTGGGGATTCAAAAACCTCAAACCAAAACAATATCATCTTTTTACAAGATAATAAAAGAATTTCTGCAGAGGATAAAAAAATGCACAAATTTAGTTTCAACCAAAGACAACAGGGTAAATGTTATATTAATTAGCTCGTTAGTGAAGTCAGCATTTTTTATCATATTTTTGTAAAAACGCCAATCAAGAAGTGTATGGTGAAAAATAGAATACGGATAGCTTTACAGGTAGGACGTCGGATTCACATCCCTTGGCTGCTAATTCGAGCCTTACATCCGAAGACTCACCATGTGCGTGGTGGCTGGAGCACGTCAAATCTGTCGTCGTTATAAAGTTCTCCGTGTTCAGAGTAATATTATTAGGGACACTGGGTCAGAGGTGATTGTTCTCTGTTCCAGATATAAATTACGATCTGTGGATTAATGAATGAAATGTATGAATGAAATCTGCCCCGTAAAAAGAGTTTGTGACGTGTGTGAGCTAGAGGTCAGACTTCTGCCCTCAGATGCTCAGGGTCCAAACCCTCAGATGTTATCCCCCGGAGGGCACCTCGTAATTGGGGATGAAAGGCTTCTGGTATGGTGGTTGGATCTCGCCAACTCGGTGGGTACACAAATAGGTTGGGGTTAGGCTAATATCATCAATGACGGGACGTACTCCCTTCGGGGAGGGTTGTACCCTGGCCGGTGACGGCCATTCGGACTCAACCACAGTTCCCGCTAATTGCTGTTGCGGCGGTCCGGTCATTCGGTTTCTATGGTTAATCCGTGTGCGTTCGTGGCGGGTCAGAGAGTCTGTTCTATGACTACCCTCAGAAGTTACTTCACCCTTTCTTTCGTTGTAAAAGAAAACACGAGAACAACAACAACAACAAATTAAAGATTAGTAACAAGGTGGTTAAAAATACTTCTTGGTGAAAAACCAATGATTATGTTCTTCGTCAAAAATTGATAATTTTTAAAAGGAAATATGCTGATTGATAAACATCAGACAAAGCAAAAGGAAATTACTAAGCAATTTCGAACAGGAAGAATGGATATTAAAGATTCGAATAAAAGTATATCTTCAGCGATCAAATAGTTGGTCATCAAGACTGGCCCTCGACATGGTGAAAAATACAGCAAATTCAATGATTATTATTTATGTATCGAGAAAGACGGAAAGCATAAATAGCGAAAGCATACATAAAGAGAGTATGTATGTAAATAACAATAATCTAATAGTATTTACCAACCACAGTAGATCTAAGTCCTCTGAGAGAATTCGTTTTAATTGCACCTTCGATTCTATTTCACAATGCCGTTGGCACTCTCGGAACCACAAATAATTTTTAAATAATTTTTAGGTACTTACGTAATAGATCATCTGCACCAACGATCGCCAACGGTTTAGTAACTCATTGGCGACAGATTTAAATTTGGCGATAAATATCAATGGATTACTCCTTTGCCGGATTGATATAATTGGCGGTTTAGCAACTCATTGGCGACGACTTGAAATTTGGTGATAAAGTACTGCACCAACGATCGCCAACGGTTTCGTAACTCATTGGCGACAGATTTTAATTTGGTGATAAATATCAATGGATTACACGTTTGCCAGATTGCCATAATTGGTGCTTTAGCAACTCATTGGCGACGACTTGAAATTTGGTGATAAAGTTGGACGGTCATATACGCAAGTACCGATTTTTATACTTTTTACGATGATTTAAGGCTTTTGAGAAAAAAAAACACCTACTGATGATATTTAACAAACTTTGTGACAAAACGTTGTAGCAAAAATGATTGCCCTATGTTAATTATCTCCATCGTGAGTAACTTACATTTGTTTCATAATTTGTTCCACGTTATATTTTAAAAGCAGTTTGTCATTTTGTTGGTTAGAAATGAAAATAATCTACGAGGAATAAAACAGAAAATAATTTAAATCAAATGAAATTTGGGATCGAAATAAATCTGTTTTAGATACAAAGTAAAGAGTTTCGAAATGTTTGAAAATTTTATGTTGACTTAAAGTTCTTAAAGGTAATTATTTCTCTAATCGATTGGAATTATTTTTGTCATAATTAATTAAATAATAACTTTTTAAATAATATACGAGGAATTAAAAAGAAAATAATTTAAATCTATTGAAATTAGGGTTCGAAATAAATCTGCTTTAGATACGAAGTAAAGAGTTTCGAAATGTTTCTGAAATTTTTGTATTAACTTATAGTTCTTAAAGGTAATTATTTCTGAATTCGATTGGAATTATTTTTGTAATAATTTATTAAATAATAATTTGTACAATAATTTACGAGGAATTAAAAAGAAAATAATTTAAATCAAATGAAAATTGGGACCGAAATAAATCTGCTTTAGATACAAAGTAAAGAGTTTCGAAATGTTTTTGAAACTATCATATTGACTTATATTTCTTACAAGACATCATGTCTTATATTGATTGTAATTATCTTTTTGTAATGATGAGGATTCAACCCAAAAATATTAAAGAAAGATAATAAAATGTATTAGAAAGTGTAATTTAATGTTTTAAGCATAGAGAATGTGGTTTGAAGTTTATTTGTAGTTAAATATTCGAATTTCCTTTTTTGTTTTCATTATTCCAATGATTGAAAAAAGAAACAAAATAATGAAAAAAAAAAGCTTCAGGCTTTGAAAATAATTCAAAAGTATAAAAACTAAAGAAAGAATAATTTCAAAATACATTGTTATAAGTTTTTTTTGAACTAACTAAAGTTTTTCTGACTCTTTCAAAATTCAATTAATTGCTTAAATTTATTTCTGAAAATTTGTCTTCAATAACCAAAAGAAAATAATGAAATGAACCAAAATATAAAACTCCATTTTTCCGAAACCTTTGAACGCAGACGATTTTTTTTTCTTTAGCTTTCAAAAGTATTTGCAAGTGTTTTGAAAATAATTAACTAAAATATCGTCTGGAATTGAATAGCGTCAGAAATGTAAAAAAAAGAATATTTAATAATAATGGTATTTTCAATAATGGTTTTAAAATAAGAAAAAAAATCCATTATAAATATGGACAAAGCTTTATTTCAAAAGAAAATTTTCAGAAGTTTTTGGATTTTGGAAGAAAAAATAAACCATAGGTAAGTTTGAAAAAAATTAGACGTTGAAGAAAATATATCTTGAGTGCGGCAAACAAAACCTAGAAAGAGGAAAAAGTTATCAACAAAAGCGTGTTCACAATGCCACATCTCTTATTCTCTAACAAGCTGCTTATCAGCCAATCATGAAGTTTCCAGAAAATGCTTCAAAATAGCTTCCACTGGAAATTGGGAAAATGCAAATTCATATTTTGTTCCTCAACTCATGTGTGAAAATAAACCTACCGTCATTAGCGTACAGAATAAAAATTCACTAGCAAAAGAGAATTTAAATTACACTGTCTTCCACAGCAAGAAACTGGGTTACGGAAAATTGCTTTTAGATTTTTTTTGAGAGTAAATTTTGACGCTAGGAAAAGAAAGTTATGAAAGAATAGTTGGGATAAATAGTTATCGAGTTTGTAGATGGTGGTTGCATTTTTCTGGAAGGTGAAATATTACTTCGAAAAGCAAAGTAATAAATATTGCTTCCCTTTAAAGTTTAAATTTCATTTTGAAAACTCATAACTTTTGGTGATTGCCAGTAGCTCTTTGAATATCTGAATTGAAAGAATTATGGAATCATTAAAAAGAAATTTTAAGATTTTCGATAGCTTATATAAAATTGATTTACGAATTAATGATTCGTATAAATTTTGTGGCATTGATGTTTTTTAGATTGGAAATTAATTTGTATATTTAGAAAAATGTTTTTCAATACTTTTTTTTATCATTTTTATTTTTTTAATACCAAATGGAATGATGAAATAATTCTTACAGAAAAAAGTGGGAAAAAAATCGAAGACTTTGAATCGATATTTTTTGAAATATTGTAAAACTTATGCTAATAAAAATGATAAAGCATTAAAAAAATTAAAATTCCTAGTTATTAGATGAAAATAAAAATAAAAAGTTTTCTAGAAAAATGTTATTCAGAAACAAAGAAAAACTGAATTTTTGGAACTGAAAACATTTTTAAAAATCCGTCAAAAGAACTTTTGAATATAGATCTCAAACAGAAGGGTAACTTTTTTTAAAAAAATTGATACTAGTAATATATTTATTGTTCCTTTTGGTAAAATTATTTTCAGGTATGAAAAATTAATCTGCGTTTTCATCGAAATGTTTTTCTAATGCTATTATCATTATTTTTATTTTTTAAATACTGAATGGAATAATAAAATAATTCTTACAGCAAAAATGGGAAAAAGAAATCAAACAACTTGAATTGATATATTTTTAAAATATTGTAAAATTTGTGCTAATAAAAACGATAAAGCATTAAAAAAATTAAAATACGTAATTATTAGATGAAAATAAAAAAAAGTTTTCTAGAAAAATGGTATTCATAATATTAAAAAAAAACTGAATTTTTGGAACTGAATACATTTTTAAAAATTCGTCAAAAGAACTTTTAAATATAGATCTCAAAAAGTAGGACAACTTTTTTAAAAAAATTGATACTAGTAATATATTTATTGTTCCTTTTGGTAAAATTATTTTCAGGTATGAAAAATTAATTTTTCTGAATGGAAATTAATTTGTATTTTCTTCGAAACGTTTTTCTAATGCTTTATTATTATTATTATTATTATTATTATTTTAAATACCCAATTAAATAATGAAATACTTCTTACAGCAAAAAGTGTGAAAAAAAGTTGTACATCTTGAATCGATATTTTTTAAAATATCGATTCAAGATGTACCACTTTTTTTAGTTAATAAGAAGGATAAAGCATTAATAAAATTAGATTATCTAATTATTAGATGAAAATTAAAAAAAAAAGCTTTCTAGAAAAATATTATTCCTAATAATAATAATAATAATTTTAAAAAACTATTTATAGAACTAAATACATTTTTGAAAATTAGTGAAAAGAATTATTGAATATAAATCTCGAACAGAAAAGTAACTTTTGAAAAAAAAAATTAATATACCCGTTGTTCCTTGTTGTAAAATTATTTTCAGGTATAAAAAATTAGTTATTTAATTAATTGTCATAAATTTCCAGTTAAATCTTTCGTGTTACTGTAAGTAAAATACGAAAAAAAATAATAAATGCATTGAGGGTAATATAATTATTAGTTCTAACATAGTAAATTAGATCTGAAAAACAATGCAGAAAAAAGTAAACACAAAATAGAAATTGAAATCTGTTATCTCAGATTTCATGTTAACAGGTGAGAATATTATTTTTCGTGTCCCTGTTCGTCTTCATTAATTCTACATTAACTGGTTTAAGCCGGCTTGAAACAATCACGTGACTATCAGATTAAGTATGGGTCGGTATTTCGAAAATGTTTGTTTCATCTCAAAATCTTTCGAGTTTCAAAGCTTTATTTCATGGACAAAACTTGTTTTTGCGAAAATCCGGTTTAAACTGGTTTGGGATAATCATGTGACTATTGTATTGCTCAATTATCAACTTTTAATCGGGTAAATGGCTGATTTTCGCTTGAAGTTGTAACTTTTTGTTGGCGATAAGAATTCTTGGTCGTTTTCTAATAACCCTAATAGCAAAAAATTGGCGCCTCAAAAACAAGAAATTGCCAGTTTTCAATCCGTGAATTTTGTGGCTAAGAAAACCTCTCGTTCTCGCATGATAATGTTAAGCATTTAAATAAATATTGTAAAAGTTAACTTTTTAGAGTCATCGAGTTTTAATTATGACTAATGATAAAAAATCTGACGCATTAAAGAATTTTAAAATCACATGCTTACAGAATACAGAACATTATAGAATAATTCTAAGAATTTTTAAAATTGCAGAAGACTAATTGTTTTTGCAAGTTAGTAAGACCTTTTACAGAATGATGCACAATTTAATTAAACATAGTGAGAAAGTAAACAATAAATTATAATTTCAAGTTTGTGATATAAAGAAGATATATTTCGGATAATGAACAAAGGATTCAATTGGAAATTTAACAGTAAGTATTAAAATTTTGAATCCTTTTTTAAGTAACAAGAAATTTCTAAATGATTTTCCAATAAAAGAATGTTTTTTTTTCAAACATAAGATAAAACGAAATGGTTTATGTAATAAGGTAAAAAGAATCATATTTAATTATTCCTTTTTCCTATATTTTAAACAACTTTTCTTGAATTCAGTTTCAGTTATAATCTTAGTTTAAAAATTTTTGGATATTACAACGCTTTTTGAATTTTAAATTTTATGCATGTGTAATAGAAACATAGTTTTTAATTTATACGGAATAACAGTTTAAATAATTTCATTTAATTTTCCTAATAACTTTTATTATGATTTTTAAATTTTGTGCATGTACAATGAAGACATAGTTTTTAATTTATAAAGAGTAACAGTTTAAATAATTTCCTTTAATTTTCCTAATAACTTTTATTATAATTTTTAGTATTTGTCAGCAAAATTTGGAGAAAATATATGCTCTAATTTAAGTTTCTATAAAATATAAAAATAATATTATTTTTGTTGAATCTTAAAAGAGAATTGAAATTACTTCGCCAAACGATAATATTGCCAATATTAAAATAAAAATATTTTTTTTCTGTTTTATTTATATCGATGGAAAACTGTGAAATTGAAACAAATATTCCAAACGATAATTCTGCCAGAATAAATATTACATTTATAAATATATTTTTAAATAAATATTTATTTATATGTAAAATGCAAACAGAGAAATTGAAAGTAGCTTTTTTAGTAAAAAATATTTTTTTAAAAAAAATGTTTCATTTTAATTATACAACAAGAACTATTGTATTAAAGGAGAATTTAACCAAAACGAAAATACGGTTCAAAATATTTCTACTTATAATAATTTTATCTCAGAATTATATCGAGAGTTATGTATGATAATATTCATAGCAGATGTCTATCCATTGTATGTTGAATTTCATTCATAAACTAAAAGGTAATTATCCGACTAACTATAACTATTCATATGATTAAGAAATCTTCTGTTTACCCAGAATCGATAATATTATAAAGAATCATCAATGTGCAAGCTGTATTAATATCGCCGAGGAAAACACTATATTTCTAAATTAATCATGGAAACGATGAAATTGTGAAATAAATGCCAGACAGCGTTGGTGGAATATTGTTTTGTTCGAAAACACCCAGACAAGTTGCCATTCAATATCGGAACTATTTCACAATTTGAAATATCTTTGAATAAAAATGGATTGATATAGAGAGTGGAAATATTGCATTATAAGGGGAAATTAAGTAAACTTAATTTACCAAACTGGTATTGACTTTGCTAGTACAATCAATATTAAAAGAGAAGATATTTGAATATTGCTATATTACAAAGATTAACAACTATTAAAAAGAATGTATGTTATATTTATGAAATAAAGACATTTTTCTATGTTTTTAAATATGAATTAAAGTATTTGTAAGCATTAAGAAATTCGAAATTTTAAATTAAAAAATTATTATTAATATTTCAAACTTTCTCTTATCCAAAAATTTATAAATTTTTGGAATTACGTCTGTTTTCCTGGAATTCGGAATATGGTTTTTACACTGAATTTATTTCTATTAATAGTTTAACGAAATGTATTAAAAGGAGATGTGTTTGTCCAGCTATGAGATTAAAAAGCTAGGAAGATGTAATTTAATTTACAGGATTAACATCTTTAGTGCTTTCTGGCACAGAGGTAGCACGTATTCCCCTTGTTCTAGAAGTCCCGGGTTGGAATCCCGGTTTGGGCGTGGTTGTTGTTTAGTGTTCTATGTGTGACTGTACCACTCTGTAAAAAGGGTTTTGCAAGCAAATATGGTGAGTTTGTTGCTATGTCGTACTCTTGGCCCTAGTTGGCGCTATTACAAAAACAAGAGACGTTCCTTTCGGATTAACCCTTTGTGGATGTAGAGTGTGACTCAACATTCAAGACTGTGCATCATTTTGACGTTTTATTTACTTATTTTCAAATTTAATTGTTAAAAACACCTACATAATGGTTAAGAGATGTAGAGTAATTTTTAAAAGAAATTTGACTTAAAAGAATTATATTTATTTTTCATAGCAATAAACAAATCTTTGTATTAGGTGAATAATTTTGTATCTAATTATTTATCGTACTGCAAAGGGTTAAATCTGCTGCTGTATCAGCGAAGGGCTTGTCCATGGCAAGTGCCATACGTAACAACAACAACATCTATGATGCCGATTTGATCGAATTTGGAGCTAAACCCATCAAAGGATTGTCATTAATCGGTCTGTACTATATATGCATAGGAATGTGAGGGTTCTAAAACGTAATAATTCTAAACGTAGAATGTTCAATGGTATTAGTATTTGATGTTGTTCATTTAATTCGGATTGAACGCCAATTTAAGCCAGGCCGAAGAAATCGGGGGGGGGGGGGTGCATTAATTTCTGAGAATTAAGACCACTGAACACCCGAGGTCAGAAATCTGACCTTAGCTTTTGAAGATGATGCTCACACATTCGATTGCACAACCCCTTTTTACTGGGGGGCACTTTCAAACATCTCACAGATATGTAAGTAAGGAGTTATCATGCCCGAACCCATGAATACCAAATCGTGGGGGAGACGCTGTACCCCTAGGCTTGGACGCCAGCCATTAATGCCTAAAGTACAGATTCCTAAAAAATTTGAACCCAATTTGTCAAAGAGTTGACAGTATATAGATTTGTATTTTCTAATACATATGGACTCTGTAACTAAAAACACCCTCATTGTCAAAAATTAATACAATTTAAAATGCGATTTTGTGACTACAATTGTAGTTTCGTAATACATTTTGTTTACAGCTTTTAAGGGAAAAATACTTAAATTACTTTTGCTGACTTTTTATTAAATGACTCTCACTTTATTTTAATTAAAATACTTTACACAGGGGTAGCACGTCTTTCTCGTGTTCTGGGAGTCCCGGGTTCGAGTCCCGGTTCGGGCATGCTTGTTCTTCTGTGTGCTATCTGTGAGAGGTGTGAATGTGCCCCCCTGTAAAAAGGGGCTGTGCAAGCGACTGTGATGAGTGTGTAGCTAAGTTGCACTCTTGGTCCTAGTTAGCGATACTTCAAAAGGAAGAGACGCTCTTTTCGGTGTAAAGTCTCCTAATGTAATAAGCGGTGATTTGTCCATGGCAAGTGCCATAAGTAAAAAGAACAACTCTGACAATCACTGACATTCATGGCTTTGACAAGGTACCACAATTTTTATACTTATATTTAAATACTTTAATCCAGAAGGATTTAAATTGCACGAAAAGAACTTTCTCAGTAGTTTTTCAAGGGCAATCGGATTTTGAATTTGGGAATCTTAATCAAGTAAACAAGACCATACCACTAAGATATTGCGGTTCCAGGAATACTGTTATCGAATCTTAATCCTTATTAATGTCATTCAACAAAAAAGTTTTTTCTTTATTATGATTCATTTATTCACTTAATATGAGTAATATTTCATAATTCAGTCGTTAAGGTGTCTTAGGGGAACGGAAATTTTAAAGTTCAGTCTTTCTTAATTTATCCGGATAAATGGAATAAATTCGTATGATATTTGTGTTCCTTCTATAACAAATTATTCGTGGGATAAACCAATAAAAAATAGTTTAATTATATTCTCAGGATAACATAATGGGCAAGGTATTATAATGTAAAATCATTTTAATTGTGAGGATGGTTTGATGTTCTACGAGCGCAAATCAAAAAGTCTTTGTGCCTATTTTTCTAGCCAAAATACGGCTGTGAATACAAAGAGAACATATATATCTCCAACAGTGAACGTTCCTTGAACCGTATCAGCCGTATCTGCCTTTGCTCCGATGAGGGGAGCTGCTTTCAGCCATTTAAGATGGTGGTTGTTTTTCAGACGTCCGCAGCTTATGAACAGCGAAGTGTTATTCGTTTTCTATAGAGCAAGGGACAAACGCCCATAGCAATTCACAGGGAAATGCACCTCACGTACGGGGAAAAGTGTCACTCTTTGAGAAGTATTCAGTGGTGGTGTCGTGAGTTTCAAAAAAGTCGTGAAGACTTGCATGAGAATGAGCGTTCACTGGGAGAATCTGGAACATCCACCTTACAGTCCAGATCTTGACCCTAGTGATTATCACGTTTTCGGTTCATTGTAGAAGTTTCTGGCAGGACAGAGATTCACATGTGACGAAGAAGCCAAGAATGCGGTCCGACGGTGGTTCCACAGGCAGTCGGAAGAATTCTACCACAGGGTGATCTCTAATTTAATGCTGTGATGGGACAAAGGTCTGAACTGGGGTGGTGACTATGTGGAGAAATAATGTGAGGTACGTAGTACACTACGCATATTTGTAAATATCTATATGTGTCGGTTTTTGGCGAATAAAAAATAGGAACAAAGACTTTTTGATTTGCCCTCGTAAATACGTTTTTCTGCACAGTAATGCCTAAACTCTTTTTTGTCATAAATATTGTTACAAGCGGGCGAGTGGCACGAAAACGCGACTAAGATGGCGACATTTGGCGAGGAGTCTCGCGCCAGCTTGATTGGTTTGGCAAAAGGAATAGTCTAGTAGCCACTGGATTGCGCGCGTTGTTTTGAGAATTTTCACGAGATTCGGTGCACGCGCTTCTTCGGCTATATAAAGAAAAGTAGCCGGAGTGAGTGAGTTAGTGGAGAGTTTTCTCTGAAAGAAACGTCTCGCTGGACTAGAGGATTAGTGAGCTGTGTTTGCGTTTGCTGTTAACGCTGTGTTATTGAGCTCGCTGTGATTTACTGTTGTCTGCTATACTGTAGCTGTTTTGCAAACTGTGTTTATTGGTCGTAAGACTTGCATTTACGCTGTAAGTGACTGATTATTGCTGGATTGTGTTTATCTGAAATTGTTACTCTATCAATTATCCTGTACTTAACTGTAAATAGCTGTAAATAAATTTGTTTGTGCTGTCCTCAAATAAAGTCCATTCAATCCGAATCCGCTACGCTAAAAACGTAACAATATTGTAATAAGCATCTAAAAGGAATCCATCAACTGAATCAGCATACTGTATATTTCAAAAGGCTGAAATGGAGTTTTCTAAAAAAAAATCTTTTTTATATATACGAATGATTTTCGAACAATAAAACACTATCACAGCACACATTCATACACTCGCATACATTTTCAGCTTTACATTCCACATTTTTATTTCACGCATTTATTATTTTTCGAAGAAGTAACCGATGTTAAAATTTTAACCTCAGATAAAATGCACCCCGAACCATGACAACATTGACAAAAAAAATTCCTATTGAAGCATGGACAAATCAGTAAAACATTTTTTCCCAGTGAAATGTTGAGTTTTACTTCCTTTTATTACGTCTTCCTTCTCTGTATTTATGGTTTCTTCGCCATTTTTTATTTTTGCCTCAACTTTCTTCGATATTTCTTGCCCGCAAGCTAGACCCAGAAATAGTCAGAGAAAAGAGCGAAAAACTTTTCCATTGTAGTCGAGAACTAGAAAAAAAAGTAACCAAAGTCCAATTTTCTAATGTAAGTTCTGTCAGCTAGGGTACTTGTGCATTTCTTTGCCCTAAAACGCTCTCTTTTCTATTTCATAACAGTTTCTACGGTTAGTTTACGGTTCAGGAATCTTCTGCTTTAGTGATAGTGAAAATTCCTTCGAGTTGAAAGATAGTAGAATTTCTCGGAACTATTTATACTTTTTTTTTCTCTCTCGCTCGTTCTTTGGAACATTTTAATTTATAGACGTTTGTGGAAAGTTTGTGAATCGAGATACAAGAAAGATTCGTCGGAAATTGAAATAAATTAATCAAACTTGAAAGAAATTTAACCACTTCGCATACAATGACTTGTCTGACACTTGCATCGAATTACTGAATTTTTATTTTCAAGTTTGCAAAGAAGCCACAGAATTAAGTATTTAAATACAAAAAAGTCAATATGAAACGATTTGGTATCCCAAATGCTCCATATATTATTTAAAAAATTAAATTAACAATAAATTACCATAATAGGATGAGTTATCTAAGTAGTTAAATAAATCCGTATGTCAAGTGGTAAATATACGTGACGTGTAGTGACAGTTTCATAAGCCACTTAAATTTACCATACACAAATAACTAATTTTGTATAGTGGTTATGCTACTCTGTAACAAACCCTGATGTTTCAAGTTTTTTCCTCAAGTGCCCATAGATGGTTTTAATTAAAGTTCCACTCTGAAATGGTCATAAAAGAAAAACTACTGGACCAAATGGTATCAAAGTTGGTAATGGCTTAAAGAAGGTTATGGACATTTCTTTTCTACCAATTAAACACAGAATTACTAAACATTTATTAGAAAGATTAATAAATTCGTATGTCAAGTGGTTAGTATACATGATGTGTAGTGATAGTTTCATAAGACAAATAAATCTATAGTACACTAGTAATTGCTTTTGTAAAGTGGTTATGTTACTCAGTAACAAACCGTGATGTTTCAAGTTTGGTTTTCGACTAGCCATAGATGTTTTTAATTAAAGTGAACTTTGAAATTGTCATAAAAGAAAAACTACTGGGCCAAATGGTATCAAAGTTGCTAATGGCTTAAAGAAGGACATAGCAATTTCTTTTTTACCGAAAAAGTTCAAAAACTCACCACGAGGGGAAGAAATTGCATTATTGTTAATTGAAAGAGGATATGAAAGCATAAATTTAAAATGTGTTTAATCGTTCCTCAAACGAAACGGTTTGTGGTATTATATAAGACTTCTTGAATTCAATTCTTGAATTATTTTGTTTCAAATAAAACTGTTCAATGAATTCTATGAAATTCTAAATTCAATGAAATTGTAAATTAAGCATTAAAAAGAACTATGTTCGATTGAATATATTGGTTTTTCGAAAGAACTGATTTAAATAATTGATTATAACGTTTAAAAAATAATCACCCATACAGTTTATTTCTGGCACAAAAGGCCATGATTAAAACTACTAATATGTCTTTCAGCAAAACACCAACGGTATCCTTTGATCCATAATAATACACGGTATCAATAGCTGAAAGCTAAGCTACATAAAAATCAGTTCAATTGTATTTCATGTTCAATGATTTGTTTGGGAATTATTTTGTTTTAACCAAACCCATCCTATTAATTTATTATTCAAGTAAAATTCTAAATGTAGCATTAAGAAGGATCGTGTAGCATTAAATATATTGGCATTAATTACAAAGTGGGATCAAAACAAATCATCCATACAGTTTGTTATTTCTGACACAAAATGTCATGATATAGACTACTAATACATCTTTCAAAAAACATTCAATGGTATCCTTTTATCCATAATAACACATGGTATTATTCTCTGAAAGCTAAGCTGTATAAGAAATAAGTTCAATTGTATTTCATGTTCAATGATTTGTTTGTGAGTTATTTTGCTTTAACCAAATCCAACCTATTAATTTATTATTCAAGTAAAATTTTAAATGCAGCAATAAGAAGAATCGTGTTCCATTGAATATATTGGCTTTGACTACAAAGTGGAAGCAAAAAAAATCATCCATACAGTTTATTTATGACACAAAAGGCCATGATTAAAACTACTAATATGTCTTTCAGCAAAACACCAACGGTATCCTTTGATTCATAACAATACATGGTATCAATAGCTGAAAGCAAAGCTACATAAAAATCAGTTCAATTGTATTTCATGTTCAATGATTTGTTTGGGAATTATTTTGTTTTAACCAAGCCCATCCTATTAATTTATTATTCAAGTAAAATTCTAAATGTAGCATTAAGAAGAATCGTGTAGCATTAAATATATTGGCATTCATTACAAAGTGGGATCAAAACAAATCATCCATACAGTTTGTTATTTCTGACACAAAATGTCATGATATAGACTACTAATACATCCTTCAAAAACATTCATTGGTATCCTTTTATCCATAATAACACATGGTATCATTCTCTGAAAGTTAAGCTGTATAAAAGATAAGTTGAATTGTATTTAATGTTCAATGATTTGTTGTGAATTATTTTGTTTTAACCAAATCAAACCTATTAATTTATTTTTCAAGTAAAATTCTAAAGGTAGCATCAAAAAGAATTGTGTTCCATTGAATATATTGGACTTGACTACAAAATGGAAACAAAAAATATATATAATAAATACAGTTTGTTATTTCTTAAACAAAATGTCATGATCCAGACTACTAATACGTCTTTCAACAAAACATACAATGGTATCCTTTTATCTATAATATCATATGTTATCAATTGCTGAAAGCTAAGCTATATAAAAGTCTGTTCAATTGTACTTCCTGTTCAATGGTTTGTTTGGGAAATATTTTATTTTAACCAAACCCATCCTATTAATTTATTATTCAAGTAAAATTTTAAATGTAGCATTAAGAAGAATCGTGTTCTATTGAATATATTGCCATTGACTACAAAGTGGAAGCAAAAAAAAAAAATCCATATAATTTGTTAATTCTGACACAAAAGGTCTTGATCAAGACTATTAATACGTCTTTCAACCAAGCGCCAACGGTATACTTTGGTCTATAAAAACATATTCCATCATTCCCTAGAAACCAAGCTATATTAATACTCAGTTTAATTGTTTTGCATCATCAATGGTTTGTCTGGGAATTATTTTGTTTAAGCCAAAACCATCCAATTAATCTATTGTTCATCTAAAATCCTAAATATAGCATTAAAAAGAACTGTGTTTTATTGAATACATTGGCATCGTCCGAAAGAACCGATTTAAATCATTGGCTACAGAGTAAAGCTAGAAAAGATGATTTCAACCATATAGTCGACCTTTGCTGACACAAAAGGTCATAATTCAGTGCACCAACACGGCTTCCTGCTGCATATCAAAAGCGATCTCTTAATCTGCAAGGGCAAACCTGTTCCTTAAATCCTACCCGAGGATATTTGAATTTCTAATTAAATGGAAGGATAATTCTTCTGTCCTGAAGAGATAACGCAGAAAACGGTCTGCCGGTGCACAGGTGGTGGTAAGAGGAATAACGACTTCACCCCCGCAGAAGAATGCTTCTGCACAATATCGCACAGTTCGATAAACTTCCGAAAAATGGAATGGCTTTCCGAATAAAACCTTTCTCCCCAACCTCCCTTTTAAGAAGGAAGGCGTTAATTATTGCTCCTGCGAGCTTAAATATTTAACTGGGAAGTTCATGCCAGTGTCGCGTTTCGCTCATTAATTTTAACAACTTCCAGTGTCTCCATGCTTCGGACAGCACTGCGCAGACGATTTCGGGTGCAGCGCTCCAGTGACTGGTTGGGGGCTGCTTGCTGCTGAAAACAATGAAAAGGGGAGATCTGTCATTTTCATTAGGGCAGGGACTGACTTCTGGAAGGTGGTCCCCATTTTGAACAGGGTCGTCCTCCGAGGAGGCTGTTTTACGCTTCTTGATTTTAGTGACTCTGGGTTGGGATGCGTCGGGGATTTAGTACGCTAAAGTGCTCTGCGTTCCATGCAAATTAGAATGTATTATATACCTTTACCAATTACCGCTTTACCATTGAAAGAAGTATGGTATCTACAAACAAAAAAAAAAGCTTTTTTCCTCATAAAAATATGGATACGATGGGTTGGGATGTGTCAAAGATTTTTTACGCTGAAGTGCTTTGCATTCAATGCAAATTACTATGTATTATATATAAGCAAAATTTATCATGTGCATTTAGTTTATGCTTTACCAGTTATAGAAATATGGGATATAACAACAAAAAGACATCGTATCCATATTTTTTCTCAAAAAATGTGGATACGATGTTAGACTCTGGGTTGGGATGTGTCAAATGTTTTGTACACTGAAATTCTTTGCGTTCCATGCAAATTATAATGTATTATATATGCGCAAAGAGATAATGTGCATTTAGAGCATGCGTTTCTAAAAACAAAGAAGGCATTTTTTTTCTCAAAAAATTATACGGTGTTAGACTCTGGGTTAGAATTGTCAAATGTTTTGTACACTGAAGTGCTTTGCGTTCCGTACAAGTTATAATATATTATATATGCGCAAAGAGATAATGTGCCCTTAGTGCATGATTAATGATTATAGAAGTATGGTATGTAACATCAAAGAAGACTTGTTTTTTCTCAAAAGTATTTATACAATGTTAGACTTTGAGTTGGGATATTCCAAATATTTTGTACACTGAAGTGCTTTGCATTGTATGCAAATTGCTATGTATTATAATTATGAAAAAGGGATCATGTACATGTAGTTTAGCTTTACCAATTACAGAAATATGGTATATACCAACAAAGAAAATTTTCTTTTTCTAAAAAAAAAATATGAATACGATGTTAGACTCGGGTTTGGGATGTGTCAAAGAATTTGTACATTGCTTTGTGTTCTATGCAAATTATAATGAATTATATATGCATAAAGAGATAATGTGCATTTAGTGCATGCTTTACTAATTATAGAAGTATAGTTTATAATAACAAAGAAGACATTTCTTTCAAACAAATATCGCTATGATGTTAGACACTGGTTTGATAGGAGTCAAATGTTTTGTTCTCTGAAGTGATTTGCGTTCTATGCAAATATGAATGTATTATATATACATACATAAAATAATATGCGTTTAAAGCATGCTTTACCAATTGAAGAGGTATGGTATACGCCAACAAAGATTTTTTTTCTCAAAAAAATACGATGTTAGGACTCTTGGTTGGGATGTGTCAAATATTTTGTAAGCTGAAATGTCTTTTATTCTATGCAAATTAGAATGTATTATATATACGCAAAGAGATAATGTGCATTTAATGCATATTTTACCAATTATAGAAGTATGATACACGCCAACAACAATTTTTTTTCTCAAAAAATATGAATACAATGTTAGAAAATTGCTAAAAAAATACTTAAGGAAAAAAGAAAAATTTTACTTATGGTAAACTTTCAAGATTTATAAAAAGAAAAGGAAAATACATTTCCATGCTTCAGATAGTCCATCTCCATGCTTCAGATAGTCCTGATTACGAAAAACGTATTCTGTAATTATGTCACTTGTGAACACGATAAATGAGAACACTTTGATTCAGATGAATAAAGTTTGGTACATGTCTTCTGTTCAAAATTTGCAGATTTCTAATTTTGAACAAAATTGAACTACAGAGAATCTGTCCATAAGGAATTTCACACAATCTATCTAATTTGCTCGACAAGAGCTCCAATATTTCTCCTATCGGCAACATTTAGTATTAACTTTTTATCTGCGTAATTCATATTTCCTTGCCTTTCACAGTCTATATAAGAAATTCAGTTTCATTTCTTTCATTCGTTTTGATCAGCAGTTGACGCAATATCTATATCTATCTATCTATCTATCTATCTATCTATCTATCTATCTATCTAT
>JAOUZG010031332.1:2236196-2254971 GCA_026289955.1 Argiope argentata
CTATCTATCTATCTATCTATCTATCTATCTATCTATCTATCTATCTACATACATACATAATGGCTACCCTATACTATGAGGACACAGCTCGTGTGTGTATACATATATGGAATCTTGAAAATAAAAATCTGAGCTTTGACGAAAGTCCATATTTTTGAGCAGGGTTAGGAAGGAATATAACGCATTTATTAAAGAATAAGCGAGAGAATTTGTGTTCTTTCCCATTGCTCGTAATAATAATAGAATAAACTGGTATAAAATTTAGTAATGAATAAAATAAAGCATAGACGCCATATTCTTCATATCTGAATATTTTTCTACAAATTAAATGAAACGTATCTTTTAAAACTTGATAAATGAAATAACACTTCTGAAAGGTTTCGAAAAGAATGATAGCATTTCCATTAATTTTACACGCGTCAACACGAAATTAAAAAAAAAAACTTAAAAAAAAGAACCTGTTAAAAGAAATTTTACTTGATGTATGGATTTTAGTTTTCCACTCAAGGTGGTAGTTCGAGTCGAGTTAAGATGTTTTGCTTAAAACGATTTTGACAGGAAAATGCATTCTGCAGAAGTTGTTTCTTTACACTAAAAGTGACAGTGTAAGAAAACAAACTGACAGATCTAAAGTCCCGAGTTCGTTTCGAAGGAATTCCATGTGCCTTTACCAATAATGTTAACACGAATTTATCAATGTGTCATGATAAATTTTGGCATTTTTCGCTTGGCATCGGTTGGATATTTTTAGTCTGGTGGCATGAAAGCTTATATTTTCCTGTTTATTAAAGCTTCAAGAGTTCCGAAAAGCAAAATCAATAAACCTTTGAGATTCACTTGCATATTTTGGAATGTGGTTTAATATTAAACGTATTACATAAATACGAAGATTTTGCCATTTTGATAAGATATGACAATTTTTTTCGTACCAAATGCGGATATAAAGACATTATATTGTGATTTTATTATCATGTCAGAACATAATGTAGTTTTTGGGATGATATTTTTGGGTTTAACAAAAATCCGTAGGCGAAAAATTGAAATTTTATTATCTGCACTAGCATCTCAACAAATCAACTTTTAATAATGCGGTACCATTGCATTTACAAAAGCTCGGATTAAAAAAAAGTTAATGACTAGAACAAATAAAACCTAGAAAAATGTCATTTTGAGCGCGTGATTATATGAAATAGAATAAATATGAAATGCGATATTTTTTTATACAATCAAGGTGAGACAAAGTATTTTTAATCATTTGCAATAAGGTTACTCATTCGATGAAACAATTAAGATGAATGAAAATATAACTTAACTTGCAGGAGCACGTGGTGCTTGGCCGTTCAAGAGATGATACATTGAAATGTGCATAACAGATTTCATTTTAAGCTTTATTGTATTTTGTTTTCTAATAAAAGCATTTTATACTAATTGAAATTTTTTTAAAAAAATGAATGTTTAAATATGTTGACAGTGTTAAATAGAAAGTAATAAAAGTTTACACAGCAGAAAAACTCTCCAATCAAATTTAATTTTAACTAGAATAGATGAATCTAATCTTAGAATAGATGAATTAGAATTAGATATATGAGCATTTATATGGCCCTGATAGATACAGCGAATTGTGAGGTTACGCTGAAAAATTAATGTTAGAATGTAGCAGCACTGATAGATATATATTCGAGAACTGAAGTGAAAAATGAAATAAGGCAATTAGCAGGATATGATTTGGGCTTCTTTTGAAAAGTGCTCTGATATTGCATGAAAAAATCCGACTACTTTCTGTATTTCATTACTTTTCATATAATGTAATTAAGGTAAATTAAGGTAAGATCCACCATTAGCTTATTTGGAGGGCATCCTTTGAATGATTTAGCATAAAGGTTTTTTTTCCATCAAATATATAATCTTAAAATAAATATAAAAATTAAATTTTGCCAACTTTTTGCTTGAAATTACGTGAAGCTTATATGCATAGTACCAATATTATTTTTAAAGTAAAAAAGAGAATAATTATTATTTATACTTCTCCCATATACGTCATTCAGTTTCATTGGCTGTATTGATTGTCGACAAGACAATAAAAATCATTTTTTCTTCTGTCATTCTTAATGTCATTTTTGTTTTTAAAACCATATTTCTAAAATTATATCTTCTTGGTAGCATAACGCCGGTTACCAGTTAGTTCGTTATAATTTTTTCTTATTTCATGGTGCTCAAAATATTATAAATAGGGAATAAGAAAAATTAGAAATAAAATAAAGAATATGAAATAATCGACCTTAAATTTCAAGTTATTTAATTTAAGTTATTAATTCAAGTTAAATTATTTTTCACGTACTAATTAATTTAAGTCATTAACCAGTATAATCCGGTCTAAAACAATCACGAGACTTCTCTCTCTCTCTCTCTCTCTCTCTCTCTCTCTCTCTATATATATATATATATATATATATATATATATATATATATATATATATAATATAATTTTAGATATTTTAGCTGGCAAACAAAGTTTTGGTGCTCGACAAATTTTGAGAGGAAATAACAGCTATGATGTCATAGTTCAACTTCAGCCTTTTAAAAACGCATCTGCTGTCAAAAAAAACATGCGTAATAATAAAGCAATACTAATGAAATCAGGTTAACCTTTTAAAAACGTAATGCTTTCAATGAAGCATACATAATAATTATGAAATACTGTAAAAGTAAGTAGGTGGAAAAAATTCTTCAAATAATAGAAGATTCAAATAATAGAGATTTTTTAAAGTATATATTTTTTATCGTTTGCTTTTACAGATGCTATTTTGCTTGATATTTATATGAACATTTTCGAAGAAGCACATATAATAATAAGGAAATACTGGTCAAAGAAGATAAAAATATATTTATTTCGTAAATTCCGCAGATATTAAAACCTCCTAACCAATATACCATCATGTTCTTACATCATGGTATATATCACAAAATAAAATATATTTCTTTCCATTCTAATTTTTTTCTTGAAAAATCAAATGAAATTGAAGAAATATTTTAAGAAAATATACTTTAAAAATGAACTTTGATTTGCCATACATAATTTAAATTTCACTGGAAATCTTCGGTAGTCTCTTCAAATCAATGCGGTACTTCATATTTTTCTTTTTACTTTATATCTTCAAATTTAAGATTTTTCGAAACTTAAAGGAACCGATTATATAAAGTAAAGTTCCAGAAAGAAAGATTTTAAGAAACTGCACTTCAAGCGAAACTAAGCTGTTAATGCGATGAAAAAAAATGAAAAGTTTAAATCCCTTCTTTTCAAAAAGATACTTTCGCCAAAAACATACAGGATTAAATAGTTCTTTTAGAGCACATTTCTTATTTTTATATTCTAGCTTATATTTGAAAGAAATAATCATTTAAAGAAAGAAAATAAGAATGCTTTTTTCGGTCAGAAATAGTCACAATTTTGGGTCTAGAACATTTTAAGGTACTTACGTATTATACCGTCCAACTTTATCGCCAAATTTGAAGTCGTCGCCAATCAGTTGCTAAACCACCAATTATGACAATCCGGCAATGGTGTAATCCGTTGATTTTTACAGCCAAATTTAAATCCGTCGCCAATGAGTTACTAAGCTGTTGGTGATCGTTGGCGAAGACGGTATAGTTAGTAAGTAATTTGTAAGGTATAATAAGTAAAATTTTGCTCACTAAAAATATGTACACTACAAAGATCCCATGACAATTTCTTCGTAATTTGGATTTTGTAAAACTCATCAAGTCATAACAAGTTTCAACAAACATATTTAAATGAGAAAGAATTAAAAAAAAATTATTATTCCGAGAGAAATAATTCTCATTACAAAGCTCGGAATATTTGCAGCATATATCTCAGATTTTAGCTAAACAAACAGGACAAAGGGAAAAGAAAAAAAAAAAAGATTATATAAAATGAAAAAAGATAGGGAAATTACTATTTTTAAAACTTTTATATTAACTCGTTTTCCTTTTAGTTTACTTGTTTATTTAGTAAAATTTGTAATCGATTTAAAACTGACTTTCTGCTGAAACTAATCTGATGAAAATCCTTCATTTTTGAGGAAATCTCTATGTTAGATACTTTAAATTTTAAGCATAACTCAAAAGTGGAAAGCAATGCCAATGATCTTTTTTATAAATCTGTTCATTGCCTGTTCGTTTCAAAATTTGCAATCAGTTAAAAGTTTTCTTTACCGGCAGATGGCGCTATGACAAATCGTTCACTCATAAGGAAGTTAATTTAAATCCATTACAATATTTTTCAACACAAGACAGAAAACAGATATATTATAGACATTTCGCTAAATATCCCTCCGGCAAATAATCTTTAAAAATTTTTTTCGATTCTAAATTTTCAAACCTCAACTGTTGTTGTTTATAAATTTATATAGTGCTAGGAAAAATCTTTTCTTATAATTTTAGTTCTTTTTAAATAATTGGTATGTCAAAAATGATTTATTTAAATAATTTTACATCTAAAATCTGCTACAATTTTATTTTTTCCTCTTATATTAATCAAACGATATGTGATAACTACTATCATAATATATGAGATAACTCTTATAATCTAAAGCTCTTTTATTTATTTAAAGTTTACCAATATGGTAAACTATTTAATTATGATATTTGAATATCATTATTTCTAGAAATTGTATCGATTATTTTGTTTTCTCGTTATTTGAACCATTTGTTATAAAGCGTAACTGTTTTATAATTGCTAGATTTAGTTTATCAATCCCATGAATAAAGTAATATAATCATTGACTACCTCTTAACAATACTTATCATTTAATACAATAAGGTATTAATCAATTAATGTAGTGAGATATTAATGACATGAAATTTTTTTGGGAGTTTCTAATGTGTTTTTCTATTAAATATTTGAAATTCAAAAATGTTTTAAAAGGATTCAAATATTTAAAAAAAATTAAGAGTACTTAAAAAGAGCTAAAATATAAAATAATTAGCAAACATTACGTTTCAAATTTTTTTTCACGTGTGCTTTAATAACGATGTTTCTTACGTTCCCTCTCAAATGAAAAAATATGGAGCCTTCGAAAAGAATATCTAAATGACTTGATCAGATTTTTATTCTTCGATATTCCCACGAATATTTTCTGTATCCTATTATAACAAGGAAAACAAAGTATGCATTTTTGGACACTTTTTTCTCATAAATTGAACCAAAATGTTACATTGAACTACAATTTAAATCATAAAATAAAAAAATTATTAAAATCATGTTATAAATATACAAATAATTTTCAGTTTTAAAAGAATATAATTGATTGGTGGCAGACGATTCTTTTATTATACAGTAATTTTAGAAGCTGATATTTATTTTATTAATTTACTCTGATTTTCCTCTTCTGTGCTAGTGTATATTTATAGCTTAATTTTTCTAAAATAAAAACTTTTATGAGCAATCAACCCATTTTCCCGCATATTTCTACTTGTAATATCAAATTTCATTTATTTTAGTTATTATTTATTTTTAGTCATTGCTTTTACATACATGGAAATATACAGACGGACAGACGGTTAGTTTCTAGACGAATTTGTTTTAAAATGTTATATAGGTTTTCATTTCAGATGCTAAAACATATTATCAAATTTTGACTTTTTTTGTAGTATGTATTTATTATATTAATTTAATCTTGAACAGAGAGACATATACCTCATTCATTTTGCTCAAAATCAAAATTTGTTGTTAAGATATGTAATTTCATTTTCAACTTTGTGATCAGAATATTTTGGAATTATCTTATTTATATACAACCAGACATAATAACAAACAAACAGACATACATCATTTTTTAAAACTTAAAGTGATCTAAAAAGTTGTGATTTGAAAATCTCGAAACTGATTTATTTACAAGAAAATTATTTTCTATATCTTATTTTATAAATAGAAATACTCATCAATATTGCCATAAAACTCAAATTAAACCGATAATATATATTCAATTCTATAAATTGAAAAGTTGAAAGTCGTATATCTCTTACATTTAAATATTCTAATTCCTGCGACATTAACTAAAAGGTTAATTTTAATAATACCTTCTGTGCCACAATTTTCTTAGAAGGATATTCGCATTAATATATATTCGTGTTTCTCATTTTTTAATAGTACTTTCCGCAATACAGAAAATTACTATTATAAATTATTCAATAGTGTATTCTGGAAACCTAGATTTTTTGTATATGATTTATATAATTGTACGTTTTCTCTATTTAGCGGAAAACTGCTAGGCAGTTGCCAATAGCAACGAACTAAAAATTATTTGCTACCGTTTTAAGAATTACAATTATTTTTCTAGAGGAAATACAAAAGAAAGATTTTTTTTCATTTACATAATTGACTACCATGACAAAGCAATCTTTTTTTTCTTTACGAGATGTAGGAATTTTATAATTGAGCAGATAAGACTTCAAAAATACGATGAATTCATTTGGTTTTGATCAGATAAATGTTTTATTTTTTATCTTAAAACAAAATGTGGTATAATGGAACCTTATATACATCATAATTCTAGAAATTCAATATTTATATCACTTTTAGCGGAAAAATGAATAATATGAACACATTAATATCAAGATAAACTCATGTTTATACTTTCTTTCAAATAGAAAACATTTATTTTTTGATATGGATCATATCACATTACTTTATAAAGATTTGTTAGATTTTGGTTTTATGCCGATAATATATGTAGTTGGTTATTGATGTATATAACATATCTTCAGAGCTGTTGTTAGTTTTTGATTTTCTAAAAGGGTTTAAATGAAACCTGCTATAACACGTTATCTTGAGAATTGTATTCGACACGGTAAAATATCAGGATTTTTTATATCCGATTTTATTGGGTTTTTTAATGGAAGCTTAAAGAAATAAGTATAACACTTTAATAAAAATTTCGACATGGAAATATAAATTATTATCATTAGATCATTTTTAAGATGTTTAATAAAAAAATATTAGTACGAATCTATTTCAGTATCCACCTTTATGTTATCAAAGATGTCAAGACGGTAAGAAGTAAAAAAAACAACAATAATTGAAGAAAGAAATACAAATAAGAAATCACAAGGATTGTTAGTAGAACTATGCTATTTAATTGTTCGTTTAACGAAATTGACGTTGAGCTTAGCTTGATCATTAAAGTAGATTTGAATCAATTTATAAATTATTTTATTTGATGTATGTTTTAAAATAGAATCTCAAAATTCTTTTTAAATATAAGATTTGCTTCTTTAAATATAAGAAACATTTAGGATAATATAATAGAAAAAGAAATAATCGTATAGAAATAGAAAGAAACTAATACATTTATTTTGATTTTTTCATATTTTTTTTCTGTGTTTAATAAGGAATAGCAAAAACTAGATGGATATAAAAAATTATTCGTAAGAAATTCCTATTTTATTTTATCTATCAAGTCATTTATTATTTTCTATCGATAATTAACTTCTAATGAGACAAATAAAAAATGCGATTTGATATCTTGTTTCCATATTTCTATTATATCTATTTTTATATATTCGTCAGAAAATTATTTTGAGGATAAACAAGAGCATATTAAATCAAGATTTCAAACATTTTAAGAGACATAACCTAATTAGTTATCTTACTTTTTTGTTTATTTTAATAATTTTCTATACTTGTTTCCAATATTTCAAATATATGGCTCATTGGAATTCATTCAACAATAAATATGTTTTTGTTTAGGCATATTTTATTTTTTTTTCTTTTGGTAGTTGTTCCCAAAATGTTTCAGTATATATAACTTCTTAATGATACTTCACATATTTGTTATATGAATAAATTTGATTTAAAAAACAATTTTTAAGAGCGCTTTTATTTCACTACTCTACAAATAAGTTAAATTTTAACTGGTAGTTGTTTCATTTAAATTATTTTCTTTTGAGGTTTTAATTTATAACTAATTATTACACATTTAAAAAAGTTTTGCAATAAAGTGCTCAAAAATTTATTTCCAAATGGCGACTCTGACATGAATTGAAAAAATTACATAAATTAAAGCAGAGTTAAAAAAATTTTTATAATCTAAATCGTGGTAGAATTCTAAGCAAAGTAATAAGATTTTTATAAATAGATTCAAAAATGGACAGTGATATAATTAATTTGAATAAATTTGGTTTGACTTGAGCTTATCTGTAACAAAAAATTGAGAAACAATACGAGTAAAAATCAGAATACATATTCAATTTTTTTTAAAAAAAATGAATGCGTAATATACATAATATATTGAATACATAAATACATAATATATTTGTATTGCAAGAATTTATTTATTTTAGAAATAAGTTATATTAGTTTCATAATGAACACATTTTACTTCATAAAAGTATTAAGAGTAGATATATATCGCATATCTTTTATTTTCATATTTATATTTTTTTATCATCAATTTCAAAGTGAGAAAAAATACAAATCGGAATATATGTATTTTTATGAGGGTAATAATATATTTATAAGCATAAATTATTTGTTACCATAAATGATAGACTGGGTCTCTACCAGTTTGACAGATTCTGTGAATGAAAGGATGTCCATTACTAAAAGGCATAGTCGGCTACAACAAATCTTGTCTATACTGCTACGTTTAGTGGTGGCGGGGTTGTTGGATGTACACAAGAAGAAGAAGAGTCTATTTTTACTAATTGTTGTCGAATTATACTACTCGTCTATTTTTACTAATTGTAGTTGAATGCCACTACCTGTCTATTTCTACTAATTGTAGTTGAATTCTACTACTTCTTGTCTATTTCTACTAATTGTAATCCAATTCTACTAATTGCAGTTACATTTTACTGCTTCTAGTCTATTTCTACTAATTGTATTCGAATTCTACTAGTTGTAGTCTTTTTCTACTAATCGTGTTCAAATTGTACTGATTATAGTCTATTTCTCTCTACCTAAATACTAAACAGTCAAACGAAGGCGAATATTTCCATCTGAGAAGATATTTCATATGGCCTAAAAAGTTATATGTTGTTTTTATAAATAAACAATATCCTAAAAGATTTTTTTAATTATCTGCATTTTCATGGTCTTTCAACTAATCGCTTGATAATGATTTAAAAACCACTGTTTTGAATTATTTTAGATAACGTTTTCGAAGGCTTCCAGGAAAATAATCCAACACTGCATTACTTTTCCTCAAGGAAGATTTTTTTTTAGTTTAGTTTACTTACACTAACGTGGCCAGACGACGAGAACTATACCTGAGCTGGCATCCCCTCTCCCCATATCAGACCAGTGGGAGGTCATTTGGCCCTGATAGATTTAAAGTACAACAGACCCCCTTACACGACATTTCTTCGGCGGAATCAGGTCTTGAATCTGAAGTCCTACGAATCAGGAACCAAACATTACCACTGGGTCAGAGGTGATCGTTCTCTGTTCCAGATCTAAATTACGATCTGTGGATGAATGAATGAAATCCATGAATGAAGTTCGCTCCTTAAAAAGGGTTTGTGACGTGTGTGAGCTAGATGTCAGATCTTTGCCCTCGGATATCAAGGGTCCTTATCTTCAGAAAATACTGGACCCCTCTTTCCGTTGTAAAGGAGAGATTTATTTTTAACGGTATTAATATAAAAGTGAGAGTACTTGTGTATTTAATGCACATCGTCGATTAAACAAAAATACTCGCCAAAGATGACATATTTATTACATTGTGTTACATATTTATTACATTGTTAAAATTTGATTATATTTATCAAAAATGTACGGTTAAGGCAAAATTCACCAATAACATGCGATGAAGCCAAAATTTCACCACTGAATGTGTTTACAATTCAACATATAAGTACAAAAATTTATACGTACATGTATTCAATTTGTACGAATTGGAAATTATTTATTAAATTTTTTCTTTTGCAGGTATTAAACAAAAGAAGTCAAGTAAAAAAGAGTTGAAGTATACCATTTGATAAAAAGTGGCACTTGGCCATAATATTTGCAGAAGTGAAGAAAAAAAATTCTGCATAAGTTAATTCTGTTTTTTGCCAGGAAAATTTGGTGAGTATTTATTTTATTATTTTTTTTTCATTTAAAATGCCACTGACGCTTGTTAGCCTGGAATGTGTATTGTATTTAAAACATCTATATATTTGAATATTTCATATTCCTGATGAAATTATTAAAAAAATAATACAGGATTGTAGAATATATATTAAACTGCACAATAAAACAATAGTTTCTTCATATTTATTATTAAGATAAAATAAAGAGATTATAAATTGTGCTTTTTGAATAATAAAGTATTAATTATAAACTTGCATTTTTTTTAAAGTAGTTTTTTAAAAGTCAGTAAAATGAGTAAAAAAATTGAAGATAAGAAAAGAATTAAATTCTTGAATAAACTTTTAATAAGGAATTTTAATCAGCATTCTGATTTTTTTAAATTAAAGTTTTCCTTCCTGATGTCAAAAATTTGGCAAATAATTAATAATATGGAGAATTGAAAATAATGAGCCAGTAGTGCAAAAAAAAAAAAGACTTCACTTATAGAAATCTTAAAACTTATTTTTCAAAATTAAATGAATAAATTAAAAATTTTTCGTTTATTAAATCTGCTTTATATTTTTTGGTACAAACAGAAATTAATATATTTAAATCTTTCATTGGAATAATACTGCAATATTGCTGATTTCTCAGTTTAGAATAATGTCGGGTTAAGATTCGGGCAGTTATTAGACTGCAAGTACAGAGTGCATATGCATAAACTACCGGATTTATGTTTGCCACAGATTCGTTAAGATAAATTCAGGCATTCCATGCTTGGCTATAAACGGCTGTTTTGGCGTCCTTGATTTTTTTCACTTCTTATTGCATTGGATTTGTAGATATTTACACAAAGAAACTAAGTAAAATAAAAAAAAACAGTTTAACATATTTAAATTTGGGGAACTATAGAAAATAAATGACAAATAAAATGAAAGGGGAAAAAACATACAATCTCTTATCAGAACTAACAAAAAACAAAAGGAGTCGTAATTAATCTATAATAAACAATAAATTTTTCCTCCAAAAAAGCCGCCAAATTCTTTAAACTTATGCTCAGTAAGAAAAAATACAATACAATAGTTTGTAGTTCTCCCAGTAGGACAATAATTTGTCATTAGCCGAACAGTATTTTTCAGCCTTTCTGCGCATGCGCTGGCTACTTGCTGTCTTATAACTGGTCGGTATTAGTTTAAATAACATCTTTAAAATTTATTTGTAATTGCATAATTTATTGATAAATAATAATAATAATTTTTTATTTGAGAAAATAAAATAATTTTATAAATAGATTATAAACCGAAATCTTTTTCAACCTTTTTCCATATTACTTGATTTCATTTCATATCTATGGACTAATTTATAGCAGCAGAAATTGTGATTAAAAATTCGGAATATTTGCTTTAAAATTTCGTAGATTTTGTATTATAATGAAAATTATGATCAAAAGTGCATTTTGTTCAATTTATTCCTTTATAGATGTATAATAAGCAATAGGATACTTATTATATATCTTATAATTATTATGCGATACGGGATATAATAAGAAGTATAAAATTTATGCTAAATGCTAAAATGCGTGATTTTATATTTTTATAAATATCCAGCATAAAAACAATGACGCTAGCCATTTTTTATTGAATCCAAAAATATTAAATTGGTTTAGTTCATAACATTTGTAATAAACTCTTAATGATTAATATTATATTACTTTGACGCACATCTAAAAAAACAGAATAGCTTTACTATAGAAGTTATAATATATATTTTCATACTTATAGTTATACTACATTTTTTCCTAAATACAAATCCAATGAACTTATTTTATATTTTATGCAAATCCAATCAGTAAAAAAAGGAAGCAGACGATTTAATTAATTTCTCACATGCAAAGCTTAGTATCTCTTTCTAAGTCAAAGCAGCACTACTTTGGAACAAATTAATTCTTCAGATTCATCTTCATTAGCATAATATAAGGAATGCTAAATCTCGAATAACTAATTCCTTATAGAACATCTGCGCTTGTGTTCGGAAAGATTAATTTCGACTAAGGTGTTAATTTTTTCTTTTTTTTAACGATAAAATACTTCCTTAGCAGTCAAGACTTCGAAAATTGTCTTACATGAGAACCAAGTTTTTAATTAAAGTTCAGTGAGATATATAAAATTAACCATTAGATATTTGGTCGAAGAAAAAAAATAATAAAAAATAAATAAATAAAATAAGGAAAGATAAAGTAAAATTGCGAAAAAATGGCTCCTTAATTTAATTGCTTTTTGTTTGCGTTCTAAAAAACTTGAACTTCTGCGTCAGCTTCAGTATCGTCTGCGTTTTTCCAAAAATGGCGCCCGTAAGCAAATTGGCAATTCCTCCGTTCCAATTTAACCAGGGGAATCGATGTTTAGAAATCGAATAATTGATTTTCGGTTCTATGCAACGTTTTGTACCATTGTTTCTAACAAAAATAGGAATTTCTGAGCTTGTTACTCTCTGGAAATACTTTTGTCGATTTTTCAGTAGCAAAATTAGATGGATGGGATTCTATTATAAGTCCAGACGCCATAACTGATTTTCATAAACTCTTTAAGTTAAGGGACCATTATTTAATGTTTGAAAATTAATCAATAATAATTCTTTATATTACGTAAAACTTTTCATATAATGTACTTGAATGTTGTTGAAGCATTTTAATGGGAATTAATAGTTTTTTATTTATCAAATCAAACTGAAGTAGTTTTTTAAAAACTTGTAGCGGATGGCATTGGATGTTAATATAGCTTTCTGGAATATTACGTTATTATTTTTTTAATTAATTAACTAAGAATTAACTTTCTAGCCAAAATTTTTCATTTCGTTAGGCTTAACATATTTCCAACCGATTATTTCGAACAATTCTGTTTGTTTTCATAATTCTTGATGCATTTAAAATCAAACATTGTTAAGGAATCAATTTTTGCGATTAATTTTGAAGTACTTTCGAATTAAAATAATACAGAATATAGAAAATTAGAAATTTTTAACCTTTATTGCGCATCCCAGCCTATGTAGAAAAATCACGCATTTTGCGTTGCCACAATTGGCTTTGAATCATCATTTGGCGTTAAAAATTCAATGCTAGTATAACTTTTTTTTATAAAATTTGTAGTCGTTAGGCCGAGATGGTCTGGTTGATAAGGCGTTGGATTCTCATCCCTTGGGCAGGGAGTTCGAAAACCATGTATAAATAGGAGAAAGGAAAATCACCGGGAAATTCGCTTTTTATTTTGCCCCTTAATATTGTGACTCTATCATATTTCTGTACATATTTATATTAATTGCAATTATTTAATAAAGAGTAAGTAAAATAAAATTTTTCTTTGTTAACCTAAGTAGGAATTGATTAAAAAACTGTTTTTTAAAACTTGTTTATTTATACATTCATAACATGTTCGTGAAACATTTTTTGCTGATTTTTTAAAAATTCGAATTTATTTTTGTAGAATTATTTTCTAATTTAAAATGTTTTGTTTACAAAATTTTAATATTTTTGCTTTTTTTCGTTCCTAAGTTATAATAAGCTCTAATTGGAGCTGTCCTATTATATGATCAGTTCCCTAACTGTATTTAAATAGTAATATGTCTGAAGTTTTCGGGTTCATATTGATGTGTTTAAAGGAAAAAAATGAAATAAGAATAAATTAGAGAAAAAAAACTTTTAAATGTAATTCCTATTCTAACGATTCATGCGCCGGCTTTTTGGCACGGAGGTAACGCGATTTCCTCGTGTTCTGGAAGTCCCGGGTTCGAGTCCCGGTTCGGGCATGGTTGTTCTTCTGTGTACTAACTGTGAGATGTGTGACTGTGCTCCCTGTAAAAAGGGGCTGTGCAAGCAAATGTGGTGAGTGTGTATCTAAATCGTACTCTTGGCCCTAGTTGGTGCTCATCAAAACCAAGAAACACTCCTTTCTGCTTAAATCTGCTACTGTATCAGCGGGAGGGCTTGTCCAATATGGCAAGCGCCATCAGTAACAGCAACAGATTATTGTATTCATTAGATTCTTAAGAGTTATGACTCATATTGTTTAGTTTTGTAGATTCAATTGATCAAATTGCTTGATTAATAGAAATTCGATCCTTAATTTACCAAGTTTCATAGTTTTAAAGTATTTATTACTTTTGAAATTGAAAATTGAAACTGATTTCCAATTTGACTTACAGTATTAATAAGATTATCAAATTTTTCAGAAAAAATGTCACGATTAGTTCCAGTTTTCGACTCGTTTTTAGCGGTGTTTCAGTTTTAATATCTGTAATTCTATATTCAATATATTCATAATTCTATGAATTTTAAGTTAGAGATCTAAATTACAATCTATAGATGAATGAATGAAGTCCAACACGTAAAATGGATTTGTGACGTGTGTGAGCTAGAAGAAAGACTTCTGCTCTCGGGCTTTTGGGGGTATATATCCTCAGAAGCTACTGCACCTCTCTTTTCGTTGTAAAGCGTAACACAAGAACAACAACAACCAGAACTAATATTGTCAAATGGCTAATGGTTATTATGACTTATAAATCGATATCTGTAGATTAAATCAATAATGGTTGTTTAATTTTAACCATCTATCCAATTTTATTGACATGGAAGTTAAAGATTTCCTGATTTTAGAATTTTGAAATATTTTTATACAAATTTATAAAAAACATATCTTTCATTTTAATCCAAATATTTTTGTTAATTTCAAACTTTGAATTTAAAATTCTGTTCGAAAATTAGTTTTTTTAAAAAAGAGTTCTTGAAAATCATTTCGATATAATAGCATTTCTTGAATCACAATAAAATATGATGTAAAAAACAGCCTAATACAAACATCCTTTCAGTTAATATGACGTATTCAAAATCAAAACCTACTTTTTCCATTGAAAAACTTCCAAACCTTTCTTATAAAAAAAAAGAATAAAAAATTCCATGTTTCCCTTCAACAACAACTCATCATCATTGTTCAAAATTACTCATATTTCCATTCCATATCCCCCACAACAACAACAACGCTGACGAAAACAAATCTTTCCTTCATTTTTTTCTTTTATTTTCTTTCCCAACCGCTTTACCCACTCCTCACCCGAAGCACGTACTTTCATAAAGTTAAAAGCGCAAGAAAAGAGTTCCGCGGCTCGGGGAAAATAATACATAGATTCGGAGACGAAAAGATGAATCCGTTGCCTTGGCAACCGCGCAATCCGTGATACCACGCGTTCTTCTATTTGAACGGGAATTACTGAATCTATGAGTTATCTGTGGAACAAGACCCTATACCAGGACTAATACGTGACACTTAAGCTGTATTGGACTTCGGATTTTGGGGGGGGGATGGGGTTGTAGAAAAACATTTGTGGGTTGTTCGTCTGTCAGAGTTTTTCTGAATGATATTGATTGGCGTTTCAGAAAGCTTTGTTTCGTTTTGTATGATAATACCCGGAATTTCAGGGGGATTTGTTGATATGGATGGGTTAGTTCGGATGCGAAATAGGATAATATAGACTCAAATCGTACATTTGCATAAATTTTTTGTTGTTATATGGAGCAGAAATTCTATATAGATAGAAGGTTCAAAAAAGGAAGGAAAAAAAAAAGACAAAATAAATATGGGTCTCTGATTTTCTTTCTCATATTAAAGGCAACAATTGGAAAGATTTTTTGTGAGTCTGGTTCAGAACATATTAATATCCATCCCAATTTTTATATAATAATTTTTTCATTACTATTTTATAATTTATTTATTTAGAAAAACGAATGTAATGTTTCCCTCCAATAAGTTTTATATACACTTAAATTCAATTTATTGAAATATGATGGATTTGTATTAATACATTTGATATTTGTAAGAATCAGCTTGGTATTTAATTCCTGAATTAGACATAATTTTTATTAATATGAAATTCAAATTTTGCTTATTTTTTTTTAAAAAAATTTACTTTTAAAGTTATATTCTGTTTTATTATCATGTCAGAACAAGATATTATTTTGGGAATGAGATTTTCTGGAGTAACAAAAATCCATAGGCGAAAAAATAAAAATTTCACTAACTGCACGAGCATCTCAAAAACAGCTTTTAATAACGGGTTACCATAGCATTTACAAAAGCCTTGATTAAAAAAATGTTAATGACTACAGCAAATAAAGTTTTTTTTGGATATTTTGCAATACTAAAGATACTCATTCAATGAAACAATTAAAATGAATAAAAATATAATTTAACTTGCGCGATCACGTGGTGCTTGGCCGCTCAAGAAATGATGTTCTGATGTGATACATTGAAATATGCATGGCAGATTTCATTTTAATCTTTTTTATTAAAATTTGATTAGTAAATGATACATGTGTTGCCTTTTTTGAGGTATTTCTACGTAATCTTAGTGCAGACGAAGGATTTCTAGAGAGTTATGAAATGATATCAGATAAATGACCCTTAGCTTTGACGGCAATCACAGAGAGGGTGTAGCAATTTTGGCGACAAAAAAAGGATCCTAAATATTCGAGAATCTTAATGAAAGTTCTAGCAAGAATTAGATTACGGTTATCTTTATAGATTCAAGTTTTTTTTTTACTCTGTCGCGAAACTTTAAAAAGCAAACAAACAAAGAAACAAAACTAAGAGTTAGTTAGTATGGAGTCATTGAGAGTAGCAGACAATCAAGATGCGTCAGTAGTTGTGCAAAGTCTCTCTCCTATAAGTCCTTTTGAGCACCTTATTCTATTTACGGCAGTTGATAACAGATTAGCTCTTTGTGGGCTGATGTTTACTGTAAGTGCTGTTCTTGTGTAGGCGTCGTCTGCGTTTTGTTATCTGTGATATCATATATCTATAATATGAAATTTTTTTTCATACAAACATATTTTGTAATACATCGGATGTATTCTAACAAACTAAGGAATAGTTTAAATGACCATAACTACTATGATAACGAAACAATTATTACATTCGCCAACTTATTAATAAGCTAGTGATAAAATCTATGCTTCAGGGACTCGAAATTCGATACGTAAATCTACTAAAGATTGTTCTTGACTATGAGCCTGGTACACGCTTACTTTTCAATTTAGATCTAAACGTCCTATCGTGTGTGTGGTTCAAAAATTTATTTAGAGAAGTGCCTGGTCGAGTGTTATCCTCATCATTTGATCGGAGTTCAAATTAGTCCTTATGTTGTTTTTTAAAATAGTATTTTAATATTGTTAAACCTAACCTTCGAAAGATTCTTTTATTCCAAATAATCTCAGGCTCTAAAGAAAAGTCTGATATGGAGAAATATATGAGGAGGAGAATTTTTCGCTTATGTAAGCAGGTTCTCGCTTCTGTGAAGGGTAATGAGGTGTATTTTTAAATAAAAAGCCGACACATGTTCTACAACATATTAGAGGCTATTTTGTATCCCCCTCAGTATTCGAACTAAATGTGTTGGTAATTTAATCATTCTGATTTGATCCTTCTGTTCCGGCGTCGAAAATCTGTCGGAGACAAATCTTGGTATCGTGTGGAAATTTGGAGGGGAGGTGCGAGCCCAAGCCTTACCCCTGTCATCTGACTGCGGTTCAAAATTTCAAGGTCCATCCCAAAATAGCCCTGGTGTGGCTTTAAATGGGGCATTAATATAACTAAACTTAACTATTAGCACTGCTTTGATCACTTACTTTTTATTGGAGTTAGAACATTGATATTGGTCAAGTTTTCATATAAAAAATTATTTTTTTAGTATTTATTTGCTAATCTAATATATTCAATATTGTTTCTCTATTTGTATCATGGATTACAGTTAAGTGGTAAGCCAATCTGACCGTATTTATGTGCAATTATCAGTAGTGAATTTGAGATCTAAACAATAGTAGTTGATTTGATATCCGCGTAATTAAATATGTTTAAACATTGCAGGTTTTTAATAAAATTAAATGGGGAAATGCATTATTAAATTTAATTTTAATGAAAATGCTATAAATAAATCATATTTTTATAGCTTTTTACTTCATGGAATGAAACAAATAAAAAAATTAATCTTTTAGATTTAATTATTCAAAATACCAGTATTTCGGGAATTAACATAAAAACTATGCAATCAAAAATATTTTTAAATGTGTTTCTAAATCATTTGTATTTTTTTATCAACGCAAGAAAGACATTTGAAATGTCTTTCAAAAACATGATCAAAATAGTTTAAATTCTTGGAACAGTATGCTTAATACTTGGTTCGACTAAAAAAATATTAGCAAATGATTTGATCATTTTTTTTTCATTTAAAATAATATTAACGAGGGTTATTTTCCTTTATATGCTTCTAAATTTCCTCATTGATATAAAATGTCTAAGGTAAAGTAAATTAAAAAAATCCAAACTAATTTAGTCTTAAATAACATGCTAAAATATAAATTATTAATTTTTTCCCTTTTAAATTGCTTTCAATTTCACTTTTTATAAAGAATTCGTAGAAATTAGATTTCCAGAAAATAATTTATAAAATTCCTGCAATTTCTCAAACATATTATTTGAAATGGAGTAAAAAATCTTTAATACATGAAATATTAAGAAGAAAAAGATAGAAGCTCTTATTACCTTATTTTGATTTAGCTCAATATAAATGAAAAAGAAAATTAATATTCTTATTTTTACATTGATGTTTGAAAGTTAAACTCATTAACTGTAATTTGTTTTTGATTATATATATATATATATATATATATATATATAT
>JAOUZG010031332.1:2274971-2295328 GCA_026289955.1 Argiope argentata
TATTTCTTTAATTTTACGCTAGCACCAGCACTTTCTTCAAATCTGACGTCAATATTCAATTACTAAAGAGCACCCAAAATTAATGCAAGACTTTAATTTTTTTCCATTATTCCAACAAAATGTGGGCAAACCCTTATACAAAACCTTTGGCAGCTTATAATTTAGAGTAAGAAATTTATTATATTCAAGTTGAAACAACATTTCATTGTTGATATTTTAACATTTTCATTGTTGAACAATATTTAAAAAAAATGAAAGCCTGGTGGTTTTAGTTTAAAAAATGTAAAAATTGGTCTCCTAGATCGCATGATTTAATACCACTAGATTTATTTTCATGTGAATATTTGGAGTCAAAGATCTATAAAATGAAGTTTACTGATCTTGAAGTAATTTGAAAATATCCATGTAAACCGGAGGACTATAAAAATAAATTTCATTAATGTCCGAGTAATATAATAAATAAAATATATAAAAATTATAAGTAAATAAACATATAATATATAAGTAGTACATAATATATAACAATTATTCATAACATAATATACAATATTTCATCAAACCAATACTAGAAGTTTATTTCCTGTTACATGTGCAAAGTTTTTAATACGTTGAACTTTTCTGATCAAAATGCATGAATGAGCTATTTTTAATACTTTCATTTGTGAGTGAAATTTTATATCCTCATATTTTCTACTTCTAAAATTGGCTACATTCTATCTATTAGGCTTAGCTATATATGCATCTAAACAAAAACATTTTATGATGTATTTTTACATATTTACTCGAAAGTCAGGTAATATTTTAAACTTATTTGCGCTTATTTATTAGAAAGTTTTGGAATACTTTATGACATCTTTGTGCTTATTTATTAGAAAAGTTCGGGAATATTTTATAATATCTTTGTCCAAAATTACTAGAAAGTCAGGGAATATTTTATGACGTCTTTGTGCATAATTATTAGAAAGTCAGTAGATATTTTGTGACATCGCTGTTTTTTTATTAGAATTTCAGGGATTAATTAATGACATCTTTGTACTTTTTAGTAGAAAATCAGGGAATATTTTATGACACCTTTGTGAATATTTATTAGAAAATAAAGGAATATTTTATGAAAATTTTGTACTTAATTATCAAAAAATTTGGGAAAAGCATTTTCACTGGTGGTTATAAATTGAAAATGACGATATTATAAAATAACTAAAACTATTTTGATTTTATATTATTTGTATCCGCCATTTGGTATTAGAGGAGAGCTTCTTAGCAGAGTGCTGATACTCTGCTAACATTGAAATATTCGTTTCTGTTTCATGTATAAAATTTTCTCTATGCTCAATATTCCAGACTAAATATGTTCCATAAGCTATTTTAATTTCTTTTTATACTAGAAGAATATCACCACGACTTCCACAGACAATATATATAATGTCTCTTCATTCGTACCATTAATATGTTTCTAAATGGAAAAGCTATTTAATGGAATATTTGTGATTTTTGAATTTTTACTACATTACCATTTTATTCTTTCACCATTCCATTGCATATGGCATTCATCAGTTGAATGAACAAACTAAACCTACTCCAAGAAAACTGATGAGAAACAGCATTTTTCTGTTAACAAAAGTGCCCTTCTTTAATTTTCTCCATTTCCTTCCTTCTTGAAGCAAGGTTTCGCAAGACGGTCTTGTCTCTAATCACGACGTAAAGGCGAACAGAATCATTTGTATCGGCCATTTGGTATTAGAGGAGAGCTTTTATGCAGAATGATGATACTTTGCTAACATTAAAAGATTAGTTCTTGTTTCTTGTATAAAATTTTTCTAAATATACCTGCGTGAAAATTTGCCTATGCTTTTAGTATTTTTTATCCTCACGCTTTCTTTACATATTTAGATTCATTCGATTTATTGATATTAGTGGCATATGCCTATAATTGGAGAAGTTATTTTTGGCATGTTGTTATTTTTGAGTTTTTAATCAAAAAGCATTTCATTCTTTCACCATTCCATTGCATATAGCATTCATCAGATTAATGAACTAACTAAACCTACTCCAAGAAAACTGCCAAGAGCAGCATTTTTCTGCTAACAACTTGCCTTTCTTTAATTTTCTCCATTCTCTTCCTTCTTAAAGCTAGGTTTCGCAAGACGTTCTTGTCCCTAATCACGGCGTAAAGGCGAACAGAATCATTTGTATCGACCATTTATTATTAGAGGAGAGATTCTTAGCAGAGTGCTGATACTTGCACGATACATCCACCCACCATTTAACAAGGCTCTTTTCAATTAGATAATTGGAGAGGGGTCTCCATCACCAATATGTGACTGGGAACTAATTAAAAACGGATCACCAGTCCCGTTCCGCTTATTTAGATGCAAGGCCAGGCCCGGGCTCATTTGCTGGGCCTTTCTTGTAACGAGCGCCTTTATCGACTATATTTCAGTCGATATTGCATTTGGTAGTTTCAGCGCCGATAGCGAAGTAAATATAGTCCCGGGAAAAGTCTCTGCCTCGTTAGTTAAAGAAATGCGTTTTTTGACTTAGGAAGGTCATTAGCAGATGTGCGTTTTGTTGCACTTCCTTCGGGGGGGGGGAGGAACTGGTTGTTGTAGTTAATGACTGAGCACTGTCTGAGTGTAGTTGCTGTTGGAGTTGTTTAATTGTTTTTTCTTTCTTTTTCTTCTTCTTTCTTTTACGGTTAGAAGCAGTCCTTTGTGATTCTTTGGATTTTTAGTCAGAAATAATGTTTTGGAAATGTGAAAAGGAGTTTTGAGAAATGTTTTCTCTCTTACTAATAAGTTTTTAATGATTCGGTAGCCATGAGACGTAATAATAGTTTTCTTCGTCATTAGAATCCATATTTTTCAACATGGCTGGTGGTATTATTTATGATGAAAAAGTAATGGGATGTTTTTTAAAAATAGATTATCCGGTATTTCTCCATCTCTTTTTAATCAAATTGGTGCTGGAGGAAAAAAGGATTATATTATAAACATCATGTTTAAATGATATATATTTATTGGTGGAATATTTTTTAAATTAAAGAAATACAAATTATGAAATCATGTTGTTGTTGTTATGATTTATATGTTATTGTTGTGACTTATATGTTATGTTGTTGTTGTGACTTATATTTTATGTTGTTGTTGTGACTTAAGGCACTTGCCTAAGAACAAGCCCCCCGCTGTTACAGCGGCAGATTTAAGCCGAAAGGAGTGTTTCTTGTTTTTGAAGTAGCGCCAACTAGGGCCTAGAGTACGACTTAGCTACACACTCACCACATTTGCTTGCACAGACCTTTTATTTACAATGGGGCACATTCACACATCTCACAGACAACACACAGAAGAACAACCATGCCCGAACCGGGACTCGAACCCGGGACTTCCAGAACACGAGGAAAACGTGCTATGTCTGTTACAGAAAGTTGACCAAATTAATTCTTCAATCGTTTAAACATGTGAATCAAATTTTACCATACTCACTATAAATTAAACATTTTTATCTAATTTATAATTATTCGATACATTTGTTAATTACATTTTACTAACCTCTAATATAACATTGCTGTAAAGTTTAAATTTTTAACCCCTTAACCGGTTTGCCCGTACGCCGTACGTGATAATAAATGATTTATCGAATTTTGATAGTTGTAAACAAAAAATAAATCATTCATAACAATCATAATTCAATAGTAAAATGACTTCGAATACGTAGATAAGCCAAGTAATCCATGAATTTCCATTTGAATCAAAATAAGAAAATATTCCCAAAAATAGAAGGCATTATCTTATTAAATAGTAAGGAAAATAAACCGGTTAAGGGGTTAAATAGAGACAGGACATGGAATGGTAGACAGACTTCATCTCCTGTGAAGGGTTTAACTTTACTTGATTTTTCGTTCAATCTAGGTTCAACATCTTTAATAAAAGCCAAGGAGGCCTGATGGTAATATTTCGGTTTCGGAAGCAGTGGGTTTTTATTTCGAGACCTGATTCCACCGAAGACATGTCATGTAAGCAAGTATGGCGTACTTTAAATATGTTGAGACTAAATTTATTTCACTGGATCTTAGTAGAGGGAGCTGAAGCTGAGGTGTCGTTCTTATCACCTGACCGTGGCTCAGAATTTTAAGATTTGTCCTAAAGTAGTCCTAGTGCGGCTTTAAAATGTAATGTTAAGGCGACCAGGGACCTTTAAAATGTCTTTTTGCCATTTTCACCTTAGCAATTTGAAATTTTACAAGCATTAAGAGTAACACTATAGGAGATGACACACATAATACTAAAGCATCATATTAATTTATTTATGAGTTAGGGTAATTAATATAAAATAATTTTAGCGATGAATAACGTTAATGAAAAATGTTTCAGGAGCTACAAATTTGTTCAAAATAACTCCAATTTTTATTATTACTTTCTCTAACCTTTTTGAAAAAAAAAGTTGGGACGAATCTTGAAGTTTGAGTACGAAATATCAAAATTAACTAATGTTATCATTTAAAACTACTTAAACCATTTTTAAAAATCAATAGTTTGGAGTTATTATATAGGCCAATTTTGATATTTAGTACTCAAACTTCAAGATTAATCGCAACTTTTGTTTCAAAAGGGTTAGAATAAATAATAATAAACATTGCAGCGCTTTCGAACAAATTTGGAGCGCTTGAAATATTTTTAATTAACGTTATTTTTCCCTAATAATATATTATATTAATCCCCCTAACTCATAAATAAATTAATATAATGCTTTAGTATTATGTGTGTCATCTCCTATAGAGTTATACTTAATGCCTGTAAACTATCAAATTTCTAAGGTAAAAACTGTCAAAAAATTATTTTAAAAGTACCTGTTCGCCTTAATATAACTGAAGAACTTTAACTGTAGTGAGTTCAAATGGTCTCATTACTTATATATGTTCTATTCTTAAGTTGTTTGATTTAATCAAAACATGTTATTTAATAAGAAAGGCTCATATGTATAAAATACTCTATTTCATATGACGAAGGCAATCACATTTACTAAATGCTTAATGAGTTAAATAAAATTGAACCAGATAAAAGTAGATTTTCTGTGCAATCCTAGGGCAGGGAGTTTGAGCCCACCACCCTAAGACTCTCCGCGTGTGTGTGATGACCGGTGCAAGTTAAATCTGTCAAGGTCACAAAGTCCTTCATGTCGAGAGTAATACCACTGACGGTACTGAATCAGATGTGACCGTACTCTGTTCCAGATCTAAATTGCGATCTGTGGATGAATGAGTGAAAGGCATGAATGAAGTTCGCTCCTTAAAAAAGGTTTGTGACGTATAAGACCTGGAAGTCAGATTTGGAAAATTGTAAATTTTCTATAAATAAATACATTTACATATAAATACATTTTTTACCTTCGTGTATAAACCCCCCGGGGGGCACCTCGTAACTGGGGATGAGATGTTTCCGGTATGGTGGTTGGATCTCGCCAACCCGGTGAGTACACAAACAGGTGAGGGTTAGGTTCCCCTCATCGATGATGGGACTTACTTCCTTCGGGGAGGGTTGTACCGTGGCCGATGACGATCATTAGGACTCAAACACAGTACCCGCTAATTGCTGTTGCGGCGGTCCGGCCATTCAGTGCTTATGGTTGATCCGGATGCCTTCGTGTCGGGTCGGAGAGTCTGTTCTATGACTTACCCTCAAAAGGTACTGCACCCCACTTCCGTTTTAAAGCGGAACACAAGAATAAGAAAAATATCTTAATTGAAATGTTGAACAAAGTAGAATTTTTTTTTTAAGAAACTGATCACTTTCAATGATAATTTGATGAAATTTTCAGTACAGTTAAATATATCACAAAATGTTTTCTAAAAATGGCTTTAAAAATACTTAAATTTAATGGTTTGTCAAAACTTAATTTGTTCAAAACTTAAAATTCAATTCCAGCAGCACAAGCACTCCAAAAGTTATTTATCATTTTCTTATTTGTTCGGTATTGTACTTCACGACGAAAGAAAAAAAAAAGAAAGAAAGCAGCCGGTAATTGAAGACTGTCAATTGTTATCTAACTTTTTAAAACCAAAACCCATACGTCTTTTTCTTCGCAATAAAAAATCTATATCTCTTACGTGGCATCTGGCGATGGCTGTTCCATGTGATACTAGATACCAAAAACCTACAACTACAAAAGAGCACACACGCGCACGATCAAAGGGGGGGGGTGGAGGGACGAAGAAGAAGTGAAGATAACGTAAAAAAAATGAAAGAACACCACTTCGTCACGGAGAAGAAGTACAATTCTTCATCGGACGTTGGTTTACTCGTGAAAAATGGAACTCCAGTTTTCCGCTTGAAGTACCCCCCTTCAACAAAACCACCTCCTCCCTCCCCCTTCCACCCCTTCCCTACTAATCGATGATGGAGAAAGTCAGCTGTTGTTGAAGCTGGGACAGGAAACGAAAAATAAGCGCAAAACTTCTACAAAGAAACTAGAGCCATATTTTAGACATTAGGTGATTCTTGCTTGGCGTGGCCTTTCTACACGCGTCAGAGTTGCTGGGACATGGGTTCTTTGCCGTCCCGGATCGTTGTTGGGAGTTTAAGGGCCCGGTTTTTGGGGAAAGTTTGAGGTGCTTAAACGATGGCGAAGGAGTTCTTCGTTCAGCTGGATTCCAATTTCTTGGAAAAACTGGTTTAAATATTTTCTCTCTCTCTCTCTTTTTTTCTTCTTCGTCGCTTTGAAGTAAAGTTCAGTTTGGGTTTTCAGAGAGTTTTTTTTTTTTTCAAAATTTTTTTTCTTCTGATTCGAAGTTTGGAGCATAACTAGTACCAGACGAATAAACAGGAACATTTTTCAAACCTGTCTAGACCAGGATCTGCTTAAATCTTCCCCAAAGTCGAGTTTAGCTAGGTAAAAAAGAAGAAAGAGGATTTTATTATTCAATCGGGAAATCTGATTTTATTTATAATTTTGAATAAGTGAATGGTATATTGTCATATAAAGAATTTGCGGATTTCAAAGTTTGCAAAAATACATTCATAAAAAGAAATATTAAATACAATATTCAATATATATATATTTTTTCTGTTTGTTCTATATATATATATATATATAATATACAGAAACAATTTTAAAAGAGATAAATATAATAATTTGCCATTTTCATTATAAATTAAGAAGATACACAAATATATTAAGAGAGCGCGTATGCTGCTATTCCATACATAGTGGAACTAAGATGAATAAAAAACAGATATGTAATTGAAAAAATGAGAAATCCGGCCTGATGACTTTCTCAAGGGTCACCATCAAGCAAGGATTCCAATAAAAAGTGGAATTTTTTTCTGTAAAGAGTTAGACTATTGTCTAAAAAATTAACTCTTTTATGATCCGAAAAATTCCAAATTTTAAGGTAGAAGAGAGGCATCAATTTTTAGCACACACAAAAAAAGACAATTAGAAAAAAAAACTCACAAATAAAATTCTAGATTAAAGAAAAAATATATCACAAATACTAAATACAATAAAAAACAAACCAATATTAAACAATCCAATATTAGCAAAAGAGCAAGTAAGAAAATAAGAAGTCTAGAACATACCCTTAAGAGAGAGATGTGCACCTAAGCAGGGTGCCCTGCTAATTGTCTTTTTTCTAATTCTAATTGTTGCTAATTGTTCTAATTATAATTGCTTTCTAATTGTCTTTTTGTTTTTTTCTAATTGTCTTTTGTTTTTTGTGCTAAAAATTGATGCCTCTCTTCTACTTTAAAATTTGGAATTTTTTGGATCATAAAAGAGTTAATTTTTTAGACAATTTACAGAAAAAAATTCCATTTTTTATTGGAATCCTTGTTTGATGGTGACCCTTGAGAAAGTCACCACGCCGGATTTCTCATTTTTTCACTTACATATCGGTTTTTTATTCATCTTATATATATCAGTGTCGTCGCCCTTCAGGCTTGGTTGTTCTTCTGTGTTCTACTGCCCTGGTAGAATTTGCCCCCTTCGTAAAAAGGGGTTGTGCAAGCGACTGTGATGACCGTGTAATTAAGTCGTACTCTTGGCCCTAGTTAGCGCTACTTCAAAAACAAGAGATGCTCATTTGGCTTAAAATCGCTGACTGCCGTCAGCTCACTCGTCCATGGCAAGTGCCATTAGTAATAATAATAATAACAACAAGATATTGGTTGTGTGTAATTTTAATTAAATATTTTATTCAAAGAATCTTTTTAAGTATTAAATTATGATAATTATTAAATACATACTATTTTAACAAATTTACATTAACACTGTTTAAACTGTAGAAGTTTTTTTAAAAATGGAATCACGTTCTATGATGTCCTAAGACCATTAAAATGTTAAATACCTGGATAAGCTATTTCATATTTTACGCTGTTTTTTTTGTGTAATTTGGCGCTCTGGATCTTCTTTAAACAGCGGAAATAATAAAAAAAATCTTTCCCTAATACTTTTCAATTTTGGGTGAAAATCACATGCATAATATTTTTTAAAAAAAGGCAAATAAGTAATGAAAATGGTTGGAATTTTGTTACCAAAAAAATCGTTCATAAATTTTTTTCAACAATTTTTTTTAAGGTTGGATATTTACGTGAAAAATCAGTTTTTCAAATTTCAACATTTTAAAAGTTTCTTTTGTGCAGCAATATTTTATAATGTTCTGGAAGAAAAACGCCGAATTTTAAAATACTTCTTAAGTAATTAAATTTTCTAAATAAAATTTCTATAAAAATCTTTCTAAGGTAAATATTCCTGACTTGTCAGACATATTTATACCAAATATTCTAGCTTTAAATCAAAGAGTTAGTTCTGTAGGGTGCTATCTTTCACATTGATACATATAAATTTCAATTTAGCCCAATTTCTTTTATTATCTAAAAGGATGTAGAAAATAATTTAATATGATGCCCATGCAATGATATTTTTATTTTTAATTTGCTATAAAACGTTTACATTTTGAGAGATTCATTTTAATCTTTTTTATAAATGAGAAATTTATAAAAAAACATTAAAATGAAATCTGTTATGCATATTTCAATGTATCATATCAGAACATAAAATCCTGAACGGCCAAGCACCACGTGCTCGTGCAAGTTAAATTATATTTTTATTCATTTGCATTGTTTCATTGAATGAGTCACTTTAGTATCGCAAACGATCCAAAAAAATTTGTCTCGCATTTATTGTTTAAAAAAATATCACATTTCCTATTTATTTCATTTCATATAATCACGTGCTCAAAATGACATTTTTCTAGGTTTTATTTTAAGGTAGTCATTAACTTATTTTTTTAAATCAGAACTTTTGTAAATGCAATGACAACGCGTTATTAAGAGCTGAATTTTTCAGATGCTCGTTCAGATAATAAAATTTTTATTTTTCACCTACGGAATTTTGTTGGAGCCACAAACTTCACTCCCAAAGCAACATCATGTTCTGACATGATAAAAAAACTATCTTGTGAGATTTATTAAAATAACAGTTTTTGAAAAGTAAAATTATTTGTTTTTTATCACTTAAAGCATGTATTAAAACAGAATTAGTTTATTTCAAAACATTTATAATAATCTGAATATATTTTAATCCCAAACAAATAATTGTTGTTTACAGTGAATATTCACTTCAGAAATAATTACTGCTGAAAAATTTAACGATTTGAAAATATTGATAACGCTTAAAAGAATTCATTTTCTAACATGTTTTTGTATATATTTATTTTCTTTGCATAAACACAATTCTACTTAAAAAGTACTTTAAAAAATCACAGATTAAAAACATCCTAGTAAAAATTCAAAAGCTGAGAATTTGATCCAATTTTCTGTTGTTTGAATACAATGGAAACCACAAAGGAATCTTACACTAATAGAGAAAAACTAATTTCAGTATTTCATTAAAATAAAGGCTCATATTTGGTTTTAAAAATTTTAAATATCAAACAAAAATACTTAGATTAATTTGCATATAAATAGAATTTCCTGGGTGAAAACGATAGACATTTTTAACAAAACAGAGAATATTTCTTATGGCGTTTTATTGTAAAAAAATTGATCTTTAAATTAAATTTGTTTTTACATTTCTTTTGTATAGATATTTAATTTAACTTGTTCGATTATAATCCTATGGGATTAGTATACGTCATTTAAGACATTATTGTTAAGTTATTTATTCATTTGCTCAGTTTTAAAAATTGCTTAACTGTAAGAAAAATCACAAAAACCTTGTCATGTAAAAAAAAGATTTTACTCAACAACAACAAAAATTAATCAATTTTTTATTTAAAATAAATTTATTCTCGATACCAAAATTTATATCAACGTTTTTACAAAATACTATAAATGAAAAAAAAATCTCTGAACACTTTAAAGGCGACAATTTATGATTAAAACAAAAAATATTTATAATTTCTAAAATTTTATACTTTATTCTTTTGTAACTTTTTTAATTCTATTTTATTGGAAGAATTTTAAGCTATTACTATAATTATAAAAGATAGAGATTTATGAAACTTCCAAACATTTAATTTCCATTGGAATGAAATGAATTTTATTTATCTCATGATAAATTGAAATGGGAAAAAATGATAAAAAAAAACCCTATGTAATTTACGTATAATTATAAACAATTCCAAAATTTCATATTTTATACTTTATTACCTGTTGCCAGTCTATTTCATTTGAAGAATTTTAAGATATTATTCTAATGACAAACGATATTAAATAATGAAACTTTCAAATATTTTATTTCAATGGAAATTAAATAAATTTAGTAAGACTGGTGTTGAAGTGAAATTGAAGAAAAAAAGTTAACAGCAAAAAACGTGTATTACAATGTTCTTTGTGTATAATTATACATAACATACCATATTTATACATACAATATTATAACTTACAATATATTGTAAGGTTCTGTTAGGACACTGCATTTCTAAATAGTACCTAATAGTTCCATATGCATAAATTGTGTAAAATGAATTGCTCAAAAAACACATAAGAGCTTCATAAAATAATATGATGGAATTAATATACAAAAAAAAGCTGCCAAAGTGTTTAATTATTTTATTCCCAATGAAATTAAAAAATTCACGGCATCAAACTTAAAGTTTCTACTTAAATACATTTCGTCAAGAAATTTTTGTTATTGTTTTAAACATTTTTAAAATTGTAAAGTTTTGAATAATGCTTTCAGAAATTCAGTTAACAATGAAAATTACTGAGTTTTTTTTTGTAAAATTTAAAAATGGAATTAATTAAAATTTTAAAAAGAAATTAGATGTTAATTAAATTAAGCTTTGACACATACACAACATTACTTTTTCTTTTAATTCGTGATTTGAATTTTACTGTGAAAACAGAAATAATAGAAATGATATGCCAAACGATAATTCTAAACAAATACAAAACATTTAGAATTTTGATTCATGAATTATTTTTTAATGTATTATTCATCTTTTGAGGAATAATCTGAAATGAATTAAGACCAAACGATAATTAAAAATCTATAATCAATTAGAATCTAAAATATAAAAAGAGTCAAATTTAATTTTAATATTTTTATTTGATATAAATTTTTTTCATACATAAAAAATTACTCAATATTTAACTTATATAATAAACTCGCATATAATAGTTTTAACTATAGTAAATTTCAAAGATAATTTTTTTAAAAATTAAAAATTTTCATCAATGCGCTTAGTAATGAAGAAGTTCACTGTCATTTACAATTAGTTGGATAAGTTTTGTAAAGTTTTCTTTAAATCTTTAAAAAGAAATCTTTAGAAGAAATATGAGGTCGCTAATATCAAATTATTCATTTCTATATTTCAATATTATTCATAGAAGGATATTCTCAAATTATAATATTGAATTCAAATCATATATGTAAACTAATACTATAACAAATAAAATGCTTATAAATTCCAATTTAAGACAAAAATACTCAAACTTTACTGTTTCTGGATAAGAATAACAGAATATTGAATGCAAGAATATGGTAGTAAAGTCTTTTATAATATTCAGATAATATTGATTATTTAGCTGTTTAAATAAGCAAGTTAAAAGTTTATTATCAATTGTGTGTACATATTGTGTACATATCACAAATTGTGTGTACATATTTCTCTCACAACCTTTTAGAATAATTTTATCTATGTCCAGTACAGCAATATGTATTGATTCTCTGTATAAACTTGAAAGACAATCAATAAATGTAATAAATTGATGAGTTTTTTATTTGCACTTTAAGCTCAAAACATGCTAGGGAAAGAAAACAAAGATATTGATTCATCTAAGGACAAAAGACATGACAACCACACCTCTCATTACTTGATAAGGACACTTAAATTGCTTTCGTTATTATTATTTTTTACTTTACCAAAGAATGAAACTAAATTGCTACTTGTAGTTCGTGATACTTAGCAAAGACAAGTCACGTAATATAAAGTAACTAGTTAAAGAATACGATATCAAACAAAGAATTTTTCGAGCAGGTTAAACAATGGCTATCAACAAAGTTTCGCTTAAGTTGTTGATGCCTTTTACAAAAAACAATTTCATGAATTTGCGAAAATATTCAACAAGTTTTGAAACGCCTGATAAATAATTTGCTGTAGAAATTCTTTTGATTGATTCTTTATATTTATCTCAAAACCATGTTACTCAAAGCTATTGATTGAAATAATGCGAATTCATTTTGAATTGTGGTAAATACATGAATATTTTTGGCACAAATATGGAATATATATTCAACATTTGGTGCTTACCGTCTTCGCCAACGGTTTAGTAATTCATTGGCGATAAATTTAAATTTGGCGATAAAGATCAAAGGATTTTACCATTGCTGGATTGCCATAATTGACTGTCTAGCAACTCATTGGCGAATACTTCAAATTTGGTGTAAGTACGCTGCAGTTTCATTATAAGAAATGGAGAAAAAAAGTTTAAAAAAAAGTAATAAAAACGTTTTTAAGGTTTCCATAGGAAAATAAGAAGTCCTTAGTCAGAAGGCTTTTGACAAAAATAAATTTTGAGAATTATAATAATTAAATACTAAAATTTAAAGACAATAAAACATCTTCATAAACAATAATCATAAAAAAGATTAAATATTTTACTTAACTATTTTGCATACAGTGTCATTCTCTCTTGGTGGTCAATCTTTGAACTTTTTTTTTTTGATGAAAAAGAATTTTTTATGGCCTTTATTAAACTATTGCCAAGTTTGATATCATTTGGCTCTCTAGTTTACCATTTATAACCCTTTCAAAGTTTAACTTTAGTTATAACTACCCTGTATTTCTACTCTAAAGAACACGAGTTGCTTTATTTCAGAATGTTTTCTTAATTTTCAATTCATTTTAATGTAAATAAATTATTTATTTGATCAGCTGAGGAAATTTAATTTTTTTCATTGCTAGACTTAATAAAAACATTGCTTAAATTTGGTTAGAGAAAAACAGAAGCTCTTTTTAAAATTAGAGAACGCCAGAATGATTGTCTCATGCTTTGTACCAAAATTAGAATATGTCTTGTTTATTCATGAAAATTACATGGGCTATATCTGAGCTAACCTACTGTCATGAAATGCCGTATATCTTCCAGATACAAAAGGCTATTGTGTATTAATTTTGCTTTATGAGCATCTGTGACTCGTAAAGCCAAAGAAAAGAAGTCACGATATTTTTTCTCTCTTTTGCCTATTTACAGCAGTAAGCCTGCTTTCGCTTAATCAGTTGGGTTAATTTTATTCATATCACGGCCGTTTTCCCTCGAGAAAACGAAAAGTCATCACGTGAGAAGAGGTTTTTCTGTTAAAAACAAACAATATCTACTGCAAATTTTTCTTCACGCATGCTTTAAGCCAACTGTTCTTTTAGAGCAGGAAGTTTAATGGCTGGCTACTGTCAGATGATTATATATTCTAATTGCTGGAACAATTTAAGCACGATGTTTCATTTCGGCATTTAAGATTAAAATGCAGCAATGGACCGTATGGAATACGAAATATAAATATTGAATCTGACAAATAATTTAATATTTTGTTTTTATAAATGCTATTCGAAAATAATAATGAGTATTTTTATATATAGCAAAGAAAAATTTCTATCTGTCTGTTTGTTTGGATAGATATATACAGATCACATGGTAGAAACTGCCATTGTTGGGAACGGATGTGCAACTTAGAACTGTTCTTTTTATTATTTTAGTTAAATTTAAAACTGTCCCTTTCATTATGTGAGTTAAATTTAGAAATGTTCTTTCGATTATTTCAGTTGAATTTGGAACTGTTCTTTTCCTTAATTCAGTTGAATTTAAAACTGTTTCTTTCATTATTTTAGTTAAATTTAGAAGTGTTCTTTCAATTATTTCAGTTGAATTTGGAACTATTCTTTTCATTGATTAAGTTGAATTTAAAACTGTTCCTTTCATTATTTTAGTTAAATTTAGAAGTGTTCTTTCCATTATTTCAGTTGAATTTGGAATTGTTCTTTTCATTGATTCAGTTGAATTTAAAACTGTTCCTTTCATTATTTTAGTTAAATTTAGAAATGTTCTTTCAATTATTTCAGTTGAATTTGGAACTGTTCTTTTCCTTAATTCAGTTGCATTCAAAACTGGTCCTTTCATTATTTGAATTAAATTTAGAAGTGTTCTTTCCTTTATTTCAGTTGAATTTGGAACTGTTCTTTTCATTAATTCAGTTGCATTCAAAACTGTTTCTTTCATTATTTTAGTTAAATTTAGAAATGTTCTTTCAATTATTTCAGTTGAATTTGGAACTGTTCTTTTCATTAATTCAATTGAATTTAAATCTGTTCCTTTCATTATTTGAATTAAATTTAGAATTCTTGTTTTCATTATTTCAGTTGAATTAAAACTGTTCCTTTCATTGTTTGAGTTAAATATAGAAGTGTTCTTTTTATCCTTTCAGTTAAATTTGGAATTGTTCTTTTCATTAATTCAGTGGAATTTAAAACTGTTCCTTTCATTATTTTAGTTAAATTTAGAACTGTTCTTTTCATTATTTCAGTTGAATTTCGAACTGTTCTTTTCATTAATTCAGTTAAACCTAGAATTATATTCATTAATTCTGTAAAATTTTTGATATTCAAAAATTAAATCAAATTTTGTTTTTCTCGTAATGGTTTTAGAAACTATTATACGTTTGCCAGACACTAATTATATAGACTCTATGGAATATAGTAAGGATAGTATGGATAATGCTGTGAAAGTATGTAATAGGAAATATAAATTTTGAATCTGGCAAATAATTTAATATTTTTTTTTCATAAATACTATTTGAAAATAATAAGAAGTATTTTTATATATAAAAAAGAAAAATGTGTATCTGTCTGTCAGTATGGATAGTTGCCAAACCACCACCAAAGTCTATAATTTTGCTTTAATTTATGATATTTATCAATTAATGTGGCTTATTATATAATTAAAATAGTGATACAAATGTGTCTAAATTATATGAGTTTTTTTCTTGAGATAGCAATTTTATAAAGTCTATAAAATTGCTTTAATTTACGATGTTTATCAATGAATGTAGCTCAATACATAATTAAAATAATGCTTCAAATATGACCAAATTCTATGCTTTTTTTTAACTGAGATAGCCATTTTTTTTAAAATTCTTCTATTCTTAGAATAAATGAACGTGGCTTAATTTCTGTCGCCAAAACCACCACCAAAGTCTATAAATTTGCTTTAATTTACAATATTTATAATTTAATCTAGCTCGATACATAATTAAAATAATGATACAAATGTTTCTTAATTCTATGAGTTTTTTTTTTTGAGCACGCCATTTTTTTATTTTTCTATTCTTTGAATGATTTAACTTGGATTCTGTTGCCAAAACCACCACCAAAGCCTATAAATTTGCTTTAATTTACGATATTTATCAATTAATCTAGCTCGATACATAATTAAAATAATGATACAAATGTGACTAAATTCTATGAATTTTTTCTTGAGATCGCCATTTTTTATTCTCCTATTCTTAGAATGAATGAACTTGGCTTAATTTCTGTTGCCAAAACCACCACCAAAGTCAATAAATTTGCTTTAATTTACGATATTTATCAATTAATGTAGCTCAGTACATAATTAAAATAATGATACAAATGTGGCTACATTCTGTGAGTTTTTTCTTCAGATCGACATTTTTTATTCTCCTATTCTTGGCTTAATTTCTGTTGCCAAAATCCCCGCCAAAGTCTTTACCCGAGATTTCTTTAATTTAGCGAGTGCCATCAATTTCTGGCGACAAATGTTGTCACGCCCAGACGTATTAATACAAATGCAAATGAAGACTCATACCCTTCTAAGCGTATCGATTCCGCATTAATAAAGGTAGCCGTGTCTTTCTGCCGTCGAACAGCAGAAAGAGCACAGAAAGAAAAAAAGCATAGAAAAAAGAAAGAAAGAGGACTTAATGTGAACAGCTTAATGAATAGTTACCTCGCACATAGAGGTAAGATCAATCAGTGGGAATCGCGTGGAGGATCTCATTTCTGGGTGTCGTGAGGGGGTTGCATTGTACTGGAAAACGATTCTCACGCGACGACGGGGATGCCAGACGATTACCATCCTTCTGTTCCCCTCCCCCCTCCCCCTTTGTAAGAGATAAGGGGCGGACGAGTGAGTGAGCACTTGGTTAATCAGTTGATCCCAATATGGTTTTGGACTTAAGTTGGCGAACTCATCTTGAATGTCCTCGTGATTCATTGGTAATGAGTGGGTGTTACTCTGGGCTGTTGGTGGATAGATAAGAAACAGTTTGTTTGGAAGTTAAAGGACAAGATTAAATATAATGCCGATGTCTTTTGTCACGGATGGACATTTTTTTGTGTGGCTCATGTGTGTGATTTGTGGCTTTGGTGAAATGGTAATTGATTTAAGAGTGCATGCAATCTGACCATCATGAGATAGATAACATAGAAAGTACATTGATGATTTAATAATAAGTCTGAAGGAAAATAAATGTATTTAGGGTTCTATGTTTAAAAAGGTAAAGCCACCTAAAAGGACTAGTATAATTTTAATAAATGAATAAGTTAAGATTAGAATTGGTGATGCATTAATGATTTTTTGTGCATGTCTTGTAACCATCATGGAACAAATATAATTGAAATTACATTGATTATTTAATAATAAGTCGGAAGAGAAATACATCTATTTAGGGTTCTATGTTTAGAATGTTGAAGCAGCCAAAAGGACTAGTATAATTTTAGTAATGGATGAATTAATATTTGAATTAGTGATGCATTGATGATTTATTTTGTGTGCATGTCTTCTGATCATCATGGAGCAATTAGCATAGAAAGTACTTTGATAATTTTACAATAATTCTAAAGGGAAATAAATGAGTTACGCTTCTAAGTTTAAGATGTTTAAACAACCTAAAAGAAATATTAATAAATAATTTTAAAAAATAAGTAAATAAAGCATAGAATTGGCCATACATTGATGGCATTTTGTGAATGCATGTTTTCTAATAATCATGGAGCAAATGGCATATAAATTATACTGATAATTTCCTAATAAGTCTGAAAAGAAAAAAAATGGTTTTAGTTTTAAGATGCTGAAGAAACCTAACACGGCTAATATAATTTTAAAAATAAATAAGTTAAGCTTAGAATTGGTGCTATATTGATGATTTTCTTGTGGGCATGTCTTCTAACTACCATGGAACAAATAACATAGAAAATGCATTGATAATTTAATAATAGGTTATAGGGGAGTTAAATTATTTATGGCTAAAAGTTTAAGATGTTGAAATAAACCTAAAATGATTAACATAATTTTGATATTATAAAAGTACATCTTAGAATTAGTGATGCGTTGATGACTATTTTATATGCACGTCTTCTGACCATCATAAAACAAATAATATAGAGAGTACATTGATAATTTAACAAGTCTGATGGGAAAAGTTATATAGGTTCCAAGTTTAAGATGTTGAAACGATCTAAAACGATTTGTACAATTTTAATACATTGTTAACTTTTTAATGCATTTTAACTGTTTTATTACTTTTTTGTGCATGTCTTCTTACCATCAGGGAACAAATATCATTGAAATTGCATTGATTATTTAATAATAAGTCGGAAGAGAATAACATCTATTTAGGGTTCTATCTTTGATGCTGAAGCAGCCAAAATATACTAGTATAATTTTAGTAATGGATAAGTTAATATTGGAATTGGTGATGCATTGATGGCTTTTGATCATCATGGATCCTGATGCTATCTGATCATCATGGATCAAATAGCATAGAAATTATATCAATAACTTAATTAAAAGTATCAAGAGAAATAAATTAGTTATGGTTTTATGTTTAAGATGTTTAAACAACCTAAAAGGTCTTGTGCAATTTTAATAATAAATAAATTAAGCATATAATTGGTAACACATTGAGGACTTTTTTGTGTGTACGTCTTCTGACCATCATGAAGCAAATAATATAGAAAGTACATTGATAAATTAGTAATAAGTTTGAAGGAAATTCAAATATATATGGCTCAATGTTTAAGATATATAAACAACCTAAAATTACTAACATAAGTTTAATATTATAAAATTAAAACTTAGAAGTGGCGATACGCTTTTTTAGCGCACGTATTTTGAACATCATGGAGTAAATAACATGCATTGTGACCAATGCCACTTGTCGTGGACAAACCTCCGCTGATACGATCAGCAGACTTTAAGCCTAAGAAATGCGTCTCTTTGTTTTACAAGTAGCGCCATCTAGGGCCAAGAGTACGACTTAGCTAGTCACACGTCAGAACCCTTTTTACGGGGTGGACTTCATCCATGCAAACTCATTCATTCATCCACATGTCGTAACTTAGACCCGAAGCAGAGAACGATCACCTCTGACCCAGTACTCCCAGTCATATTACTCTCGATATGGAGGACTTTGCGAACACGAACAGATTTAACGAGCGCCAGTCGCCACACACTCGGGGAATCTTTTGGCCTGTGAGTTTCCAACTCGTAAGCTAAGTAGTACGATTCCAACGTTCTACCAACCAGGCCATCCCGGCCCTGCAAATAACATGGAAAGTACATTGATGATTTAATAATAAGACGGAAAAGATAAAAAAAATATTTCTGGTTCTAAAATGTGGAAACAACCTAAAAGGAATAGCATAATTTTAATAATAAAAATAAGTATTGCTTATAATTGCTGATGAATTGATGAAAAAAGACTGTTTATTAAGTATAATAAATATTAATTGTAGATTTTATCAAATGATTTTGTTACAAATGGGAGTTTTTGAGCTTTTATTGAGTCCCATGGAAGGATTTACGATCATAATATTTTGTGTAATGGGAATATAAGTGAAATCAGTTGAAACCATCGAGACTTTGGATTTAAGTTGCTAATGTCATTTTAAAGGTCATAAAGTCCAATGTTAATGACATGAAGTTACTTAGCATTGCTGGTGTGTAGTTTTCTTCTTTTTTTTTAAAGTAAGATTTCTTGAAAGAATCCGATTGAATGCATTGCTCATATTTTTTGTCTCCAATGGGCTACTTTTTGTATCAAATGTCAGTGATTTTCTTTTATGGTAAAATTGTGAATGTTTTAAGATACATTGTATTTTGAATATGTTTTTAGAAGCCAATTGACATCCAAGTTTGGCGCAATTCAACAGTTCTAGTCACAAAACATACTGAATTTCATTGATTTAAATCATTACATTTATGAGTTATTAAGTTTACATATATGCGAAAATGCAGGCAAGCAGAAGGTAAAAAATTTGACGGATTTTATACATATTTATAATTAAAATTTTAAACATGTGATTTAGTAATTTATTTAACTATCTCTTTGCATTTTATATTTACTGAGCTCATTTGAATGCGAATAGCCTAACAAAATTAATTTCTGAGAATAAATTTCGTTCAAAATTCAATAGTAATCTAACATTCTTAATTTCTGTGAATAAATTTTGTACAAAATCTAATAGTAAACTAACAGACCTAATTTCTGTGAATAAATTTAGCCCAACATTTTATATTAATCTAACAGACTAAATTTCTGTGAATAAATTTCGTTCAAAATTGAATAGTAATCTAGCATACTTAATTTCTGTGGATAAATTTCGTTCAAATTTTAATAGTAATCTAAAAGACTTAATTTCTGTGGATAAATTTCGTTCAAAATTTAATAGTAATCTAACAAATTTAATTTCTGTGAATAAATTTCGTTCAAAATTATAAGAGTGATCAAACTGACTTAATTTCTGTGAATAAATTTAGTTCAAAATTTAATAATAATCCGACAAACTTAATTTCTGTAAATAAATTTCGTTCAAAATTTAATAGTAATCTAACAGAATTAATTTC
>JAOUZG010031332.1:2304496-2318322 GCA_026289955.1 Argiope argentata
CATATATATATATATATATATATATATATATATATGGGACAAACTTTAAGGGGAGGTAAGGGATAAGAAGACAAACATTATTCAGTGACAATCATGGGGCTGGAGCGTCTTCTGTAGGAGCTAGGGGTCGCTAAAGTTTAAGGTCCAAAATTTCAAACGATGATTAAAAACAGAAAAATAGGTCGATTAATTTGTGATTTTCGCTTAAATCATTTTCTTCTTTTCATTTCTTTTCATTTGTTTCTTTTAATATGAAATTTATTTCTTATGGAAGTTATTTGTTTAGATAGGGATTAGGATTAGAAAAATCTTTAGTAGGATTGGTGATTACTTTTATTACAAATTTCATAATGTAGAAAATGACATAGCAGAAATATTTGTTACAGTTAAAAGGAGCAGAGTAATTTTATAACCCATTCATCTGGAAAAAATTGCCATTAATATATACCTTTATCAACGCAACAAAAGTTCAAATACAAAAATGTGTCAATTTCTTAATAGTTTTCATTTGAATCTTATAACAAAGAAGGTAAAATATGAAGTATAACTTAAATATTGTTTGACTTGTAACTGATAATAATCCAAATAAATAAATAAATTTATAATTCATGTACTGCAACAATTTAAATTTTTGAAAGTATTCCAAAATTTTAAATAATAATATTTTATTTAAGAAAATAAATGTTATAGCTGATCTGTTAAGACTTAAACTTCAATAGAAAATCTTATAATCTTTTTTTACTTATATAAATTTTTTAATTATGAAATATGAAGCCTCCTCCTCACCTTTTTTACAGCAAAACTCTTTAATAAAAATGCCTTATAACCCATTCATCTGGCACTAAAAATAATGGAAAATTGCCATTACTCGTAATTTTTATCATTCTAACGACCAAAATACTCAACTTTCTTATCAGTAACTAAAAGCCTTAGCATTTCTTAAGAAAGTGAAGTTAGAAGGAATTTTTCATGGTTTTCCTCTTATATCTAGACACTAACGCGGAGTACTTTTTTTTGTCCCTGTTTCTTGTCCAAGAATCAGTTATCTATTGTCTTTAAGAAGCATAAGAGAAAACACGACCCCTTTTTTGCTAGATGAAAAAAGGTTCTCCCACGGTTTATTATCTGGCTTGTTGTTTGTTTAGTTATTGAATTCTTCAAAGTTTTAAGAGCACTTTCGCTGTTTTGTTTTAACCATTCTTTTCGCTTTATTATTTTTTTCCTTACTGAATAAAAACCTTGAGAAGGAAAATCTTAGTGTTTTAGTTTCTGAAGTTATTTATCCTTATATGTTCTTTCCCTAAACAAATTTTAACCACTTTTCGACATTTTCGAATTTTTTGTGATTATTTTTCTGAAACAGAAAATGTTGGAGATGCTTATTTTTTACTAGAAAAATCTTCAGCGTTGAAAACTTTGACTAGAAAATAAATTTTATGGCAAGAGGAAAAATGCTTAGATCTTGAATATCGATTGCTATCATGTAAACATTAGTAATTTTGGGCCATATTTAAAATTGAGACCATTATTGTAATTGAAGTTCAGTAAAATTTCATTTGAATAATGTATTTTTTCCTTTGATAGTGATGAAAATGAAATCTATTATGCCTATTTAAAAACAATAAAAAGTATTTATGTATCATTTTTTTTTAAAAAATTGTCAACGAACATAACCGGATATCTTAAATCTTCTGAATGTGCTTTTAAATTTTAAAAGGAATTGATTAAATTGCCCTGTTGCTATGAGACAATTTCTAATTTTACTAAATACTGGCAGGTACTTACGCATTAGACCATCAATATTTATCGCCAAATTTGCAGGCGTCGCTGATGAGCTGCTAAACCGCCAATAATGGCAAGAAGAAAAAAACGGCATTATTTAAAAAAATATTTAAATCTTAATTGACATCCGCCATTTTGCTGGTTTCGTTGGCGTCGATGGTTTATCGCCAAATTTGAAACCGTCACCAATGAGTTACTAAACCGTTGGCGTCGACGGTCTAATACGTAAGTACCTACTGGCATCTATTTCTTGTATATTGATATGAAGCCTATTTCTTGTATATTGATATGAAGCCTATTTCTTGTATATTGATATGAAGCCTATTTCTTGTATATTGATATGAAAAATAAATTTGTTGATAAACACTTCATGACATCAATTTATCAATATATATTACCTTGGACATAGAGCATAGTAACGAAAATAACAATTTCTTTTATATTATTTTAAAATTGTAAATATTTATTGATTGGTGTTCAATATTATCAAGTGTTAACATATATTTATTTAAACAAGGCTGCAGTTACGAATTTATTAAAGATATATTGAATACCTTCAATATATGATATCTTGACATTTAATTAGTGGGAGGGGATCCACAAAATTTTCTAGCATACTGTGCGATAAATTTATATATTGTATTAGCATACGACAATTACGAAATATTAACTTTCGGCTTGAATTTAGAATTTTTACTATATCTATCATGAGACATTTGGCGAGTTTTTGGCGATGAATCTCCTTTATGCTTTAAAAATGTTCAAAATGTTAATTAATGTTTTAGACTCATTTTTTACAATTGTTGAAAACGAAAATTCGTTTGAAATCTCCATTTGTATTCACAAAATCTGGTATCAAATTTGATATATTAAATTTGTTCCCTTTTTTAACTATCACGTTTACTTATTTCTGTAAGCACAGACCGACGTACAGTCAGCACACAATTGAATTTAGCTTAAAATGTAGCACATTTCAAAATTTTGTTTAAGCAATAAAATAAGTGTATTATGCTGCTATAATATAATGATGACGTTTGAGATAATTTTTAATCAACAATTTGTAATTACAATGGACAATCAAGTGATTCTCATTTAGATATCCTCAAATTATTAATTCTCATATAAAAATGAACTAGACCCGTCAAGTTCATTTTTCGCACAGAACAATTGTATAATGTTAAATAATTAAACAAGACATAATCATTTTCTTACCTTATTATCATCTCCGAACATATAGGTAGTTTTTTGGGATGAGGTTTTTGGTGTCAACAAAAATCAGTAGGCGAAAAATAATAATAAAAAAATATTGGTTGCACAGGCTTCTCAAAAAATTGGCTTTTAATAATGCTTTGCCATCGCATTTACAAAAGCTCTGATTAAAAAAAAGTTAATGACTACAGCAGATAAAACCTAGAAAAATATCATTTTGAGTACGCGATTATATAAAATGAAATAAATAGGAGATGTGATATTTTTTTTTAAAAAACAATCAATGCGAGACAATTCTTTTTGAATCGTTTGCAATGCTAAAGAGACTCATTTAATGAAACCAATAAAATAAATGAAAATATAATTTAACTAGCACGAGTACGTGGTGATTGGCCGTTCAAGAAATGATGTTCCGACATGATACATTGAAATATGCATAGCAGATTTCATTTTAATCTGTTTTATTTTGTTTTATTGGATGGCATTGGTTTGAATCTGTTCCAATTAAAGTATTTCTAATAATATTTTGAATCATCTTCAATTTGTAAAATGTTGAATTAAATACAAATATAAAAACGCTCAAAGAGGCAATGTGAAAACTTAACATTATGGCTTGATTGTATTTAGCTATTTTCCTTTTACATAGAATTAGAATACGATATTTATGAAATAGTATCCTTTGGCGCAAATTCAACATTTTTACTGAATCTAAAGTAGCAACCTTGGCGGGCTATTTGGCGATTAAATGCAACCAAGCCTCAAATAACATTCAGTAATCGAATCTGTATCTTGTATGTGTTTTTCCAGTCGATTGAAACAAAAACTTATTAAAAAACTGGATTCTCAATCACAAAACTCCATTGATGTACTTAATTTGTTGCATTTTTGAATATCGTAATTTAATAGTTGTAGCCATTGTAGACGATAAATGTCTGTACCTTTTTTGTATCTATCTATCTCTATTTGTTTTGCAATAATCGTGTTATCTTACAACCAAACAGCCGGAACGAGACATTTTCAGTTTGATAGAAATCTAAAATTTGGCTTAAAGATTGCACATCCAACACATCCAAAGATTTTCATCCAATTATCATAAATTGTTTCTGCATTATTTCTGTTACAGACGTATAAATAATCGTAATCGTTTTTCGAACTCAAGAAGGTCTAAAATGTGGAGATTCACTGAAATCTTGCATTCGAATTACTTCGATTCTTACAAACGAACAGCATGAACGAGACTTTTTCAGGTTGATAGAAACCTAAAATTTGGCTTAAAGAGTGTACATCAAATTTCATCCAACTAGCATCAATAGTTTCTACGTTATTTTTGTCACAGACGCATGGATAATTGGATATTTTCTAAAATTATGTTTTTCGAACTCAAGAAAGTCTAAAATGTGGATATTCACCCAAATCTTGCATTCGAATTTTTTTTAAATCATTCTACTTTCTCTGTTCTAATATGCGAAAAACGAAAATTTTATCAACAGATAGCTTAAAAATAATAGGTGAATTCTTTTTTTTGTTAGTGTTTAAAAATCTCTGATATTCAACTACCAAAGGCGATATCTTAGAGAATTTAAATCAATGGGACTATTATTTTAAGCTGAAGAGGTATAAGCTAGAGAATAATCAATAATACCAGCTTTCTGGCGCAGAGGTACCTCGTCTTCCTCGTGTTCTGAGAGTCCCGGTTCGGGCATGGTTGTTCTTCTGTGTGCTATCTGTGAGATGTGTGACTGTGCCCCCTGTAAAAAGGGGCTGTGCAAGCAAATGTGGTGAGTGTGTAGCTAAGTCGTTCTCTTGGCCCTAGTTGGCGTTACTTCAAAAACAAGAGACGCTCCTTTCAGCTTAAATCTGCTGCTGTATCAGCGGTGGGATTTTCCATAGACAAGTGCCATAAGTAACAACAGCAACATAATCAATAATGGAAAGATATCATTAATGAAACAAAAAACAATGAAATAGAAGTGGGTTAATATTTGTTTAACAAGAAGCCATGATTGAAATTAATAAGTATATATTAATCACATATAAATAGTCATTTAAGGAAATGAGCTGCAAATCAAGTATATCCTCAATTTAGTAAAACTGTGATTAATAAAACCCTTTTTATGTACTTTTGGAAATAAATTTGAAGAACATACCGTAATTCTTAAAAATATATTCGTTATTTTAGATATTTCATTCTATTGTTACATTTTTCCCCTACTATCGAAGAAAAACAAAGCTATCTTAAAAATAATAGAAAAATATTAACATTTCTAAGAATACTTGGGTAAAAATTATTTCCCACAATTTCCAGGTTTATATCCAAATACTAACTTTTATCTTAACCCTCTTCTTGGAATCAGTTATCTATTGTCTTTAAGAAGCATTAGAGAAAGAGATGGTCTTTTTTTTCTGTTAGTATACAAAGGGATACTTTTATTTTATTATCTCCCTTTTATTTGTTTATTCGTTTTTCGAAATTCCCAAAGTTTTTAGAACATTTTCTCTGTTTTGTATTAACCATTTTTTATTTTCATTCTTTCTGGGTTCTTTTTTTTTCTATGAGAATTTCATGGAGGAAATAAAAAAGCTACTGTTTTAGTTTCTGGAGAGTTATTTATCTTTACATTTTCTCTTTCCCTTAACAAATTTTAACCACGTTTCGATGTTTTGGAATTTCGCATGATTATTCTTCTAAAATATAAAACTCTGCCCCCCCAGATCATTCTTCGTTCTGGAGAGATCTTTTGGCGCGAAAGACGTGCCCCGGCAAAGAAATTAAAGACGATGAAAAATGTTCTTTTCTCCGAACAAAATAAGCGCTCGCGTTTATGTAAAAAAGCAAAGAAAGGCAAACAGAAGAATCAAAAGATTTTTGCCTACTGTGTCCGACACAAAGCTTCGTGCTTGAAGTCATAAACCAATTCTTTGTGTCTCGACAACATGAAAAATGACGAGAACATTTAAAGCTCTTATTCTTCGACATTTTCGCGTTATTCTTGAGTGCTCTGTGAGAAAGTTTTTCCAGAAAAATGGTGGTGATGTACTTCTCAGGCAGAAATTCTTGTTTGTGACTGTATGTGACGAGCATTTCTACGATGGTTAATTCTCACTTAGCTAAAAGATGCTCGTTGGTTTTTGTTGAGGTTATTTTTAATTTTTTTAGAGGTGATGTAAAATAAGTCAAATCTGTTCTCACGTCTGAAGATGATTGATTATGCACGTCACTACCGTGTAATCTGTTTGCATTCTCAAGATAAGTTAGAAGAAGTGTTTTCATAAAATTTAAATAATTCTTAGAAGCTTTTGAAGGTTAAAACGCTTTAGAAAATGATCTTTTAACCAGGAATTTTCATTTCAAATAAAGCTTTTTTTAAAATATGATATAAAGTGGGTTTTGTGTGTATTGGAAGTTAATTAGAGATTTCTTATTGATAAATGATGATGAATTAGAACTATTAAATACTTTCTTTTATATGAAGCATAGAAAAATTATTTAATTCATCAAAAAAATTTAATTCCTGAATGTAATGAATTTCTAAGTTTCAGACTTCCTTTAGTAAAAAAAAATTGTATGTTAACAGTAATAAAAAGTAGTTTCAGTTAGACAGATGAAATTTGGTGCATGTTTTAAAACTGTATTTATATATTTTTATCAGATACCTAACAAAATCTATTAAGTTTAATTTTAGTTAATTGTAAAACGTACCGTTGTAAAGCAAAACTAGGACTATATTAGGATGGACCTAGTAATTTTGCACCGCTGTCAGATGACGAGGACGACATATGAGCTTAAAAATTTGGAGGAATTCTACATTATTTGGCGATTTTTTGCTGTAAAATCACAGTAAGAAATTTGGCTGAATTCTACAGCATTTGGTGATTTTTGGTTACCACCCGGCTAACGGAAAAGTATCCAAATAAACAGATCCCAATAAAATTTTCAATAAAATCTGATCCTGGGAAGTATGTACATATGACCTTTGAAATGTAATTTAACACGATAACTACAAAAAGATTACATAGATTTAATGCTTACATGATATGTGATATGACACATATCAGATTTTGAGCCGAATCTAACAAAGAAATGATTGTCTGACCGTCTGTACTTTTAGAAATATGTAAACTCGTTTGACAGTTAAAGAAACACAGAAACGCAATGATTAAATAATTCAAATTTATTATGAACCGGCGTTCTGACATATTGGTAGAGAGCCGATAAATGGGCATCCCAGGTTCAAATCCCAGTTCGGACATGGTTTTTCTTCTGTATTCTATCTGTAAGGTGTATGAACGTGCCCCCCAGTAAAAAGGGGTTGTGCAAGCCACTGGATGAGTGTGTAGCTAAGTTTCACCCTTTTGCCTTTGTTGACGCTGCTTCAAACAAGAGGCGCTCCTTTCAGCTTAAAACTCGCTGATGCTTTCGTGAAACTTGTTCATGACAAGTACTACTAATGACAACAACGACAAATTTATTCTGAAATTTACTACAAACGCAATCCTCTAAAATTTTGGTTTTTATCGTTTGTGAAAAGAACGTTTAAAACTTGAAATTATTTCCGAATGTTACTTATCGAATGGAGGGAAATAGTCGCCAAAAACTCGCCAAGGTTGATTAATTAAAAGAAATCAATTCATGCAAAAGTTATTACTTCTTAACTACTGTACGCAAATGCCAATATGAGGGAATATTTTGAAGAAATCTAACGAAGTGTGAAATACTATTCAAACAAAAAAGTTTTTACCATACATTTGTTCTAAAGAGAAAAGTGACTAATTTTCAATACATATTTAACTCTTTCATTCCATACATACTCTCTAAGAAAATAATTCATTTCTGTGAAAAAATAAACCCTGCTAATCAGCTTAAATGTCTTTACCTAATTAATTTGAATGAATAATAACTAAAAATGTAAAAAAAAAAGATTTATATTCCTTTGAAAGTGATCCTTTAGAGAAAAAAAGAATAAGGATTCATTAAATAATTTTACCATGAATAAATTGGATTAATCAGAAATTCTCTAGAGAACTTTCTTGTTTCATTGTGTAAAGAAAATATGTTCCACCTGTAAAATTAAGTTAATTATTCAAGCTTATCCACTTTCTAAAAATAATCCGATTAAAATATGATAAATCCTTTTTTAATCCCCAAATTGTTTCAAATTTGATAGTGAATATCAGTTGCAATGTTAAATAGATGAAATATTTTCGAACTAAGAACAATTTTATGCTTGTATCAACTTTTGTAAACAGCAAGCAATTTTTTATTCACAAACAATTAAATGGAATTCCACAGTTAGAAGCCCAATATGACGTTTGTCTGCATTTTTATAGTTTCATGTTGCCACACATTAACATAAAATTTTAGATTGGATGACAAATATAAATTATGCGAGACACATACTAAGGTTATGAAATCATTTAAGGTATCCTATTAGGTCAAAAATATGGATTTTTCCAAATAATTTTGAAATTTATTTCATGATCTGGAAATAAAGTCCAAACTTCGTGGGTTCTAAAATAAATATTGTTTTTAGTATATGTGAGATATAACTGCAGATAAAGTAGTTTCAATAATAAGCAACAAATTAAAAGGAAATCGGAAACTTTTTACCAAAAAGGAAAGATTTATTTTAATTTTATAGAAAAATTCCCCAAAATAGTATTTGATATGTTTACATTATGTCTTTAAATATTCACCGTTTATTTATTTTTATACCGTTTTTAAAATTTTTTCTGGGAAATGAATATTTTACTGCGATTGATTCACAGGAAACATGTATCTCATTCAATTCAATAAAAATTTTATTGGTATCAATTCAGTAAAATTTCATGAAATTCGGTATGAACGAATCCAATACCTTTAAATGGTGTGATAAATCGTGAATTTTGAGTTAGTTTCATTTAAGATTAATTTACAGACGCTTCAAGTACAAAACATAGACAAATTTTGACAAAAAATATTCAACAGCACTTTCAAATTCTCATATATATTTTATTTATTTAAATAATTTTTATATTGTGATATGTTACGTTTTATCTAAAATAAAAGTAAAGAATTAAAATTTTCCATTATTTTCAAAACTTATTCAGTTTTTCTTAACATTGAAATTTTTTCTAACATTTCATTAAGTAAACAGCTTTTTTACCCAAAAACTAAAAGCAATGAGTTTATTTCTTTCTAATATCATCTTTAAAATCTCTAATTCCTATTAGGCACAATAAAAACTGGTTATGCATAGTTTTTTTTAAACCAATAAAAAATGTTTTTAATCCTTTTTTTTTCAACGAACATAGATGAATAAAATCTTTTCCATATGCTTTTGAATTTTAAAAGGGATTGATTAACATGCTCTGCTGTTATGTAACAATTGTTTATCTTTCTGAATACTAACATTGTTTATAAACTGAATTCTTGGATATAAATAAGAAATATAATTTTGTTTGATAAAAACTTCATGTCATTAATTTATCAATATATATTGCTCTGGACATATAGCATAATTACGAAGAGCACAATTTCTGGTATTTTTCCGTTAGCTGGGCGCAAGTGGAAAATCTCCAAATAGTTTAGAACTACACCAAGTATTTTACAGCGATTTTAAAGCCAAAAAATCGCCAAATATTGAAGAATTCCGTCAAATTTCTTTGGCGCTTTTTTGTTTGCGTCTAGCTAACCAAAAATTGCACAATTTTTTTCACATTTTTTAAAAATCGTAAAATTAATTAATTAATGTTTCATGTTATCATGCATCAACACATATTTAGTTAAATCTGATTGTATTTATCAACATATTTAAGATAAGTTTAATACCTTCACCATATAATATCTTGGCATTTCATCAGTCGAACGGGTTCACTCAAAACTTTGCACATACTCTCTAATAAGTTTGTCATACCACAGAACACCTTATATAGTATTAGCGTACAAAACTCTGAAATATTAACTTTTGACGCGGATTTTAAGTTTTTAATGAATCTATCTTGTTATCTTTGGCGAATTATTTGGCGATGAATTCCTGTCATGCCAAGTATCCAAAAAGTGAATTAGTGTCTCAAGCTCATTTTTCCTAACCGTTTGAAACAAGATTTGGCTCAAAACTCCACTTGTATTAACAAAATCTAGAACAAAAATTGATATATTTAACTTATTGTTTTTTATAATTATCCCGTTTACTTATTTCTGACAGTACAGACTGACGTATAGTCAGACCTTAGTAGGTTATACCTCAAAATGTAGCAAGTATACACATTATAGATGTTAATTCTGTTTATCGAATTTTTTCAACGAGTTCTCTTCTTTTTGTAGTTGTTGTGTTAATTTATGTTAGAATAGCCTGGTTGACAAAGTACATTTGAGCAGATGCTACTAAAAAATTTGATAAAATTCTACAAATTTGACATAAAAACAGTGAACCAAATTTGAACTGTTTAGATGAAAGCGTTTTTGTGTTATCTTTGCCTTATATTTATCGTCATTTATATTTTTTCATATATTTCTTATTATTTGAATTTTTCCTTATATTTATTATCATTTGTTTTATTAAGTATGTATGTTTATTAATTAAATTATATTTATTAACTTGTTACAAATTTAAAAAAAATTATGTTGTTAATAATGTTTTGTTTAATCTCATCATTCTTATTTTTTATTCATATTTTTTCTTCATTTCTACATTCTAAATTAGCATAATTCTTATTACATTTTTCATTTTATTTTTTTAAAGAATTGTGCTATGAAAATATAAAGACGAGTGATTTAATTGATCAATAATGGTTAACGAAGGACGAGATCAGATTTAATACAGTCAATAGGTGATTCAGAATAATTCCAATTAATAAAAGAAATTCCCCTTATTAAGGAAATTTATTAAGCTAATGGCATTACAGTAGATTCAACCTGGTTGTTCAATCTTTTAAGCACAAAAAAAAATATAACTGCATCAGTTCTCTTTGGTTAAATGCATGCTTGAGTTTATTAATTTAATTAAGTTCTTCATAGTTATGTAAAAAACAGAAATGGAGAAAAAAGTCATAAAAAATATCTCATTAGATAGAAAAAATATATCTTTAATCAGTCTCTTTATGAAAATATTAATTTACTAATTTTTATCGTTTGCTTTTTTGTATGTGAATGAATTTTTTTGCTGCATTTTTTTTCCTAAACATATTTTTTTCTATATATGTTGAGATGGGTTTTACGTTCTTATAAGGAAGTAAACTTGAGTCATGTTCTAATTTTTTCCAGCAAATAAACGATTAATTATATTGAATTAAGACAATTTTTTTAGAATTAGAAAAAAACAAGTTTACTCTGATTATTATTTGTAAATTATCATGATAAAATATTTGCAATATGTTAGTTTGTAAATATTTGTTTTAAGGTTAAATTTCGTTTTGAAATGCTGATTATAATTCTAAAAAGGATTGCCTTACAATTTTTTTAGATAGTTCTTAATTTCACAAATATTTGTACAACTTTATAAGTAGATCATGAAATAAAAAGTAAAGCGCCATTTATTTTTAATGCGAAATAAATTAATGTGTTGTATAATTATATTTTTGAAATTAAATAAAATTTTGAAAATTTTGAAATATATATTACACATAATATATCAATGTCTAGATGCTTGGACTTGAATATTGATTGTCTTTAATTTCAGATTAATATCGAATAACTCCAGAAACTATGTATTTTTAAGAATAACTTTTGTAACAATGATAGCGATTTCGAAATTGCGATTTGGCGTAAAAATCTTGGACTTGAGTCAAAATTCTGGAAGGTTCTAGGTTATCTGACTTAATAATGGCCATAGAGCTTAGGTGATAGAATTTTCCAAAACCATCTATTTTCGCCAAATCTCGCCAAGTTACCAAGAGTCTCGCCAGAAGGTCGCCAAGTTGCCAAAATTGGAAATGCCATTTTTACTTAAAATACGCCTGAATTACTCGAGTTTAACCTCAGAATCTATTTCAGGTATGTCTAAGATATTTCAAGACGAATGCAAACATTTACAATTTTGTAACAATATTATAAATATATTTGAAAGAGAAATTTATATTTATTCGACGATTGCCAAAAGAATTTTATTCTAAGCCTTCTATTAATTTAAATTCTTCAAATATCTTGCGAAACTAAACAAATAAAAAAAGAGACAAGATATAAAAATTTTACTGTCTACCAACATCATTTCTGTTAATAATGTTTTTCAAAATCTAATAACATGTAACTTTTTTTTTGGCTAGTGACAAAAAAATTAAACGAATGAAATTATTAAATGTATATTATATTCTCCTTTGTATCATAATTTTTATATATACATATATATTCTGCGAAAAAAATATATTCTGTGATAAAATAATTTATATTCTTGTAATTAGCACCGAGCGTTAACCTTCTACCAAATTTAGCTATTAGCAATCAATCAAAAAATGAGATATAATTTACTCTACAACAGATATTTAAAATTTGATAAAAATTCAAGCAAATATAATCAAGGACTAATGTCAAAAGTTTCTTAGAATTATATCTATAACTTACACTTATCAAACATTTGAAATAGCAAGATAATTAAATTCTATACAATCAATGGTTGGCGCCAACAGTCTCGCCAACTTCCAGCAAATCCAATCATTCTGAATCTCATTTGATGCATAACTTTATCATATTTAGAGTATAGATTTCAGAATTGACCATGGCGTCTTATACAATATTTTTTTTTCAAAAATTAAACCTCTAGTTTCAGAATTAATCTTTTATAGATTTCGCGATCAAAATTCTTCATCCTCATTCAGATGGAATTTAACCTTCATCGAACAATCAAAATTGAAGGCGAATTGAATGAGATATATTCAGTGACTAAAGGCCAAATTATTTCAAGAATTGTATATAAACAACTAATATTTTTGAAACAGAGAGATAATTAAATTGTATACAATCAATGCCTGGCGCCAACAGTCTCGCCAACTTCCAGCAAATCCAGTCATTCCAAATCTCTTTTTGATGCATAATTTTAACCTATTTAGAATACAGATTTCACAAATAAACATGGAGTCTTATATAATATTTTTTTCCAAAATTCAACCTCTAGTTTCAAGATTAATCTTTTATTGGTTTAAGAATCAAAATTCATCATTAAGATTCAGAAAGAATTTAACTTTCATCGAACATTCCAAATAGAAGGCGAATCGAATGAGATATAATCAGTGACCAAAGACCAAATTCTTTCAAGAATTCTATCTACAACTTGTTTTTTTTTAAATATTTGAAACAGCAAGACAATGAAATTGTATACACTCAATGCCTGTTTCCAACAGTCTCGCCAATTTCCATCAAATCTAATCAATCCGAATCTCATTTGATGCATCACTTTAGCCTATTTAGAACACAGATTTTACAATTAAACATGATGTCTTTTCCAATAAAATGATTAAAAAATGAAACATCTAGTTTCAAGATTAATATTTTATAGATTTCAGAATCAAAATATTTCATCTTAATTCAGAAAGAATTTAACCATCAAAATTGAATGATATTTGAATGAAATATATCCAGTGACCAAAGGCCAAATTCCTAGAAAAATTATATCTACAATTTATATTTTGAGAGATTTGAAACAGCAAGATAATGAAATTGTATGCAATCAGTGCCTGGCGCCAACAGTCTAGCCAACTTCCAGCAAATCTAATCCGAATCTCATTTGATCCATATCATTATCCTATTTAGAGTACAGATTTCAGAATTGACCACGGCGTCTGATCTAATAAAATGTTCAAAAAGGAAACCTCTTTATGCAGGATTTATGTTTTATAGATTTCACAATCAAAATTCTTCATCATGA
>JAOUZG010031332.1:2318332-2330279 GCA_026289955.1 Argiope argentata
GAGATATAATCAGTGACCAAAGGCCAAATTCTTTCAAGAATTATATATATACAACTTATATTTTTGAAACAGAGAGATAATTAAATTGTATGCAATCAATGCCTGGCGCCAACAGTCTCGCCAACTTCCAGCAAATCCAATCAATCCGATCTCATTTGATGCATAACATTGACCTATTTAATTGGTGATTTCAGAATTGACCATGGCGTCTTATTCAATAAAATCTTCCAAAAGTGAAACCTCCCGTCTCAGGAATTTCTCTCTCTCTTCACACAAAAGCCTCCGCATCCGGATTCGAATCCCGGATTTCCAGAACACATGACACTCCGGGAGTCGTTTCTCTTTCAAAATTCATTAACGACTTCCTCAGACTCCGGAAATCCCTGATCTTCTTCGTGCTTTAAATGGGGATGGGGGGCCTTCCTTTAGAAATGCAAACAGAGCCTGACTCTAGAAGACTTTTATGTGATTCTGTGTGCCATGATGTGTAAAATTTGTACTATCAAAGAACTTGCGTAGTCAGCACTATTCACTGGAATTAATTGAAGTCACTGCCATTCATCAAGGAAAAGGGTTCACACGTGTTGAAATATGAATAGCTTTGTCTTCAAAAAGGGGGGGGAGGAGGAGGAAAGGGTAGAGCTTCTCTGTATCACGGCCAGGCGTCAGCTCATGAATGCTTGCTTCTAGTGAATGCTGTATTGAAATGATTCTGTATTAACATTTTGAATCAGAATATATTCAACGAGGAAAGTCGTGTTCACAAATTACATGTAATTTGAATGTGTCGGTAGCATAAATTTTTCGTGATCTACAAGACAAAGCAGGGCCAGAAAATTATTCGGATTATGTAAAATGTAAATACCAATCGGTAAAGCGATTTTGTAAATTATTTTTAATTCATGAGAAAAATTGTAATTTATAATTACATTGACTTACGATGTTAAAGTTGAAATATAGTGCATATAATACATTATTGGGCTAAAATGGTCATTAGTGTGCAACCAAGTTTGTCGCCAATATGGCAACCCAACACAAAGCTCTTGTAGTAACCCTAATGATGTTTTGTTTACTTCTTCCTACAATGGTTGAGTTGTACATGAACATCAACTCTTTTATGAAAACTGTTCAATTAAAAATAATATCAAATATTTTATTTTTGATCTGTATTATAATTAGTATTTTTTTGTATAGTTAATAAGAAGTATCAATTATATTTTTAATGCGAATATAAAATATTTATTCCTTTACTCATTTTAATTGTCAGTATGCGATTTCACAAAATCGTCTGATTCATTTCTTTGCGAAGTCGTCTGCTTTCTTTCTTTAAAAACAGTCTGCAATAGAATTATTCGCATTTCTCGTTCTTTAAACTTTCCTATTAAATCGATTCTTTTTTCATCTTTGTCTTTATCAATTATTTATTATTTACTGTTCATGTTATCCACTCAGTCCGTATGTTCAATGTGCTAGCGAAGCTACTAGTTTCCCGCTCCCGGGCCTAGCGGAGCCGTAAGATGTTTTTTTAAGTTAAAAAAAATTCTGCCCGGGGCCTTCAACAGATGTCGGAGGCCCCGGGTCTGAAAAAAACATAAAAAGAAAATGTTTATAGGTTAAAAAAAATCATAATTATATTGCGAAAAGTCGTAACTATCCCATAGAAGTGTTTGTTTACTTTGTCCACCATCTTTATTGGCGACTTGGCATCCTTGGCGCGGCAAGGGGCACACTATACGCCACCTTTACCCATTATTGATTTCAAGGTAGCATCTAGTATCCATTTGTCTATACATACCATAAAATGAAGTCTCCTGAAAGCGCCTGTGCATTTGTAAGACAAAAATTCGAAAAATATTATCAAGTCAGAACTTGATGTTATTTAGGAATGAACATCAACAAAAGTCCGTTGGCGAAAAATTGAAATTTTACTATCTGCACGAAACTCTCAAAAAATTACCTTTTAATTAAGCAGTGTCATTGCATTCACAAAAGCTCTGATTAAAAAAAATAAGTTAATGACTACAGCAAATAAAGCCTAGAAAAATGTCATTTTGTGCACGTGATTATTTGAAATTAAATCGATAGGAAATGGGATATTTTTTAAACAATCAATGCGAGACAAAAAAATTTTGGTTAGTTTGCAATACTAAAGTGACTCATTCAATGAAACCATTAAAATGAATAAAAATGTAATTTAACTCACTCGAGCACGTGGTGCTTGGCCGTTCAAGAAATGATGTTCTGACATGATGCATTGAAATATGCACAGTAGATTTCATTTTAATCTTTGTTTTTGATATTCGATTTATTTGTATCATTTTCTAAGGCATCTATTTGGGAAAGATTTTAATATATCAAAGTTATATGAAAATTGAAATGTGGTTTTATAATTGCGGTTTTATTTTCCTACTACGATTCGCACATTAGTAAAACAACACTATCTAGGCTTTGCACTTACCTGCGCATGTGCAAGAAACCTCAAGTTGCGTAGGCAGAAATAGCAAGGGCTGTGGTATGCATAAGCAATACTATTATTTATATATGTCTTATTTTAAACAACGATTCAAAACTGATTATGCCCCCTTCCCCCCTAAAAAGGAAATACAAATGCCAAAACACAATGAAGGAATACAAATGCCAAAACGCTTCGCTCTTTGCGAGATAATGAAAACGTAAAGGAAAGAAACCTTCGGGTTATCGAATATATCAATTCGAAATATTCGAAATATTAATCAATACTGTGCGATCAGATGTGTGCTATCTGGGTCTTAGCTATTGCAATTTTGTTTGATAAAAGAATTTACAAAAAAGTTAAGTTGTGTTGCGCCTTGTTCCTCATTTATTAAAAATGACAATTTCTTCGACGATTCATAATTTTATTTTAAAATGCAGATTTGTAGAACAATCCGTGGATTGGATTTTGCCGCAATAACATGAAGAATTCATGTTACATAGGTGAAATTTCATGATTAATTTTAATTCAAAAATGTAAATTATTGACTTTTCAAGGAAACATTTGAATTTTTTTTAATAATTAGTTGTAATTTGAATATTGAGGTACTTTTTCAATGTGAAACTTATATCATTGTTCAATAGCGATAAATTAGTACTTTAATTTATTTTTACTTCTTTAGAATTTTAATTCTCTTAAAACAGAAGGTTTTGGAGTAGATCTCCTATACTTATACTTAAACATGTTCATATTTAGTCAAATATATATTTAAAAAAAACTAAACTGATTCAAGAAATAATTTTTAACTCCACAAATGTATATAAATAAATAATTGATTGTAACTCGTAATTTAACTGTAAATAAATACCTCCTCTTTTCCACTTTATATTCCACTCATTTATAATGCTAATGCATTAAAAATAAAATAAGATATAACGCTTTAACATTAATTGCTTATATATTTGTATATTTGTAAAATTGAGTATTTAAAATCTTACTTTAATAACTTGTGCCTTCAGTTTGCTTTTTTGATTTTTACACGCATAAATCGAAGTGAAATTATCATTTCCGCTTCATTAAATATCCACGATACTAACAAGGAAAAATTTGTTTGCGCTTCTTTAGAAATATATTCACTAATTTGTTCAAACAGAAACCCATCAAAACGAATGTTGATTTCAATATGTATCCAGTTTTCCCATAGAAATTGAGCCGAATTAAACTCTTTAAAAATTAAAAGCAAAATGGTTCCAAATATTGGCTTCATGTTGAATGAAGGAAATATATTTTATTATTAAAAGCTTGGTGAAAGCAGAAAAATGTTTCTTTATCAAATTGCAGACGATAATCGGAGCATCGTTTTGAATAATCGCGCGCTTTGTTTGAGAAATTTTTCCCCGTGATTTTCGAAACGATTAATTATTCAACTGACTGTGCAAACAACCAAGCTAAGCGCAAAGTAATTTCAAAATCGTGCTATAAATGATAGATTCTGCATTTTTCAAAAAATCATGGCGACAGACGTTATTTAAGCTTTGCTGCATTACTGGCGAAACACGCATTGTATTTGTTTGCAAAACTTAAAATACTGACATATGAATTTGCTATTCTGTGTTTGAAAAATGCTTTAATGGAGTTTTAAAACATTTAAATGTAATTAATAATTGTGTTTAATTTCAAATAAGTTACAATATCATGGATTAGTTTTTGATTATTTAACTAGTTTTAGAATTGATAACATTTATTTACAAAATTCAAGTAAAGTAGTTTAAATTTTCTTCAAGTGTATATGGAACCATGTATTTACGATTTTTAAAACAGCATTGTAAAGTAAAGTTCACTATGAAATTTAGACTTGCTTTAAATAATGTTAAATATGTTATTTAAATATTTAAAGCACCTATAGAAAAAATAACATTTTATGTTGTCACAGTGAGCAATGTTTTCATTTATTTTTGGAAGCATCTAAATGATTAAGAGTTTTATAAGGATATATTTAAATTTAACCGATATATTTGAATATGATTTAATTCTATTGAACCATTCGAAGATACAATATTCTAAAAACTAAAGGATTTTGATTTTAAAAAATATCGTATAAAAAATATCTTACTCAATTTTCCGGTTAGTTAATCGTTAGTAGATTTCTGAAGATGCTACAAAATTCTTCGGGCATTCTTTAACATTGGTAACAAAATTTAGACAATCATATCCATGTAATAAAAGAGAATCTTACTTTAGAACTCTAGACACAACTACCCTAGAATCTACTAGATGCAATAGAGATCAGGTGTCGTCCTTGTCATCTGAGTGTAGTTCAAAATTATGAGGTACGTCCCAGAATAGTCCTACTGTTGCTTTTAAACGGCGCTTTAATAACTACCATAATTAAGCAAAACACAAACTTGCAAAACATAAAGTTCTATAAATAATTAAGTTAATATTAGCATTTAATGAGGTATGATTAACCAAGATTCTATTGGTTTCATTTTATTATTAGAATATTTAAAAATACTGATATCTGCCTTAATAATACAATGCACAGTGTCGATGTTGAATAATGTTAAATATATTTTCAGAAAGTTATTAATATCAAAAAATGGGAATCTAAAATAAGTCATGGAAATATTAAAAAAATGTATTGAAATGTCATTAGTAAAATTAAGAATCAGTACTAAGGTGACTACTATATTAAAAAAAGTCACTTGATTTGAAATATCTAGGGGGAAAATACTTAAAAATAATATAACAGAGAAAAAAGAGATATGTAATAAATACTATTTTTTTTATTTTACATATGTTGAAATCAATAATATCTTGGGCTAATACTTATTCAAAAAATCAAAAGTTACAAGAAATTCATTTAGAATTATACTGTAATAAACATATATCAATTTCATTTTTATCTCAGATATTAATTGATTATTTTTTGCCTAAAATTGCTAATTTTTAAAATTTTTACCTTCAAAACCTTTACCTTTTCGATTTAGTAAAACTAACCTAGTGTTTTTAAAAATATTATTATTCGAATTTTTGATTAAAAAATGTAAAGTTGTTGTCATCGAAAAAAACTCCGACCTTTTATCCTGTCCAAAAATTACAGCACTTTATATTGAGATATAATTTGGTAACAAATGACTTCTTCTTAGAAGTGTCAAATTTAAAACTTATAATATTCTTATTCAATATTTATTTATTTCTCTATATGAAATTTATTTTCGAAAATACAGGAGGATTTTGAAACGGTCATAAAAAGAAAACTACTGGACCAAATGTAATCAAACTTGTCAATAATTTGAAGGGGGTGATCATGGAAATTTTTTTTTTCATCAAAGAAGCTGAAAACCTTACCACCAAGGAGAAAATGTAGTTGTATGCAGAGTTTTTAAGCAAAATAGGACATGGAGATATCAATTAAAACTAGGTTTAATCGTTTCTTAAACGTGTTACAAAGCATGTTAAGTTTGTGTTATCACAAAAGCACACTTTTTGGCGATAATCTAAACAATTTGGTGGAACTGAAATATGCGATACAGCGCGACATCTGCTTAACATTCTTCCAGATATGCTAAGAGCTATTGTTGAGAATGCAGCAATGCGATTAAACTTTCTTTCAGAAAATGGAAGTCGCCACATTGAACAAGCATTGTATCACGTCTCAAAAACGATTAAACACAATTTTAAACGATTCAAAGCCTATTTAGGCCCACTTTTGTTTAACAATACATGCATTGTAAGTCTCTAGTTTGCATACAGCGCCATTTCCCTCCTGGTGGTAAGTTTTTAATCATGTGAAAATATGATGTGGTTTTGGTAAGGAGGTTTTGGTGAATCCGAAATTTACGACCAAAAAATATTTACATGCTTTTAGCAGAATTGAATTATTATTATGTATGCTTCTTTGGAAACAGACCCGTTTTTAAAAGGTTGATCTGCTTTTACCAGTTTTGTATTATTATTATGTTTCTTTGACAGTAGGAGCGTTTTAAAAAGGCTGACGAAAAGCTATGACATCATATCGGTTATTTCATCTCAAAATCGGTCGAGCTTCAAAACTTTGTTTGCCACCAAGAAAAATTGAAAATTAAAGTTTAAAAAATATCAATATCTACATATATACTTACGGATATATATGTTATAGAGGGATAATGATCGACAGAGAAGTCTCGTGGTTGTTTCAAATTAGTTTAAATTGGTTAATAACTTAAATTAATTTAAATAAATAATGACTAAAAATACAACGTTTTTACATGATAACTTTAAATTTACAATCGAAGCTTTCATTATAATTTTTTCCAAATTTTTTGACGTAGAAAAAATTCCTATGACCTTTTGTAAACTATTAAGAAGTTTAAAAAATTTTGGTCCGTCAGTTTTCCTTGATTTACCATTTCAAAGTGAAACTTTAATTTTAACCTACCTCTATAATTCATATTTCGATTCAGAAACGTACGAAACAATCTTCATCGAAAAAAAATCATCTTATTCATCTTGAAAGCTGTTGCCCCAAAGTCGAATCGAACTTGCCATCTTGATGAAACAGAATTTTCATAAAAATAACTACCCCAATAGATATCGGACAGAAAAAAAAATCCGATGCTATTCATAACTTCTGTACCCCCAAATAAAAAGCAATTTTTATAAAGGAAAAAGAAAGACAAAAATAAAGAAAAAAAATGTTTTTTTTTCCTTTTTCCCTTCAAAAACTATATTCGAAGATTATGTTACGAATTCAACGACTCAAATACAGTTATCGTCATTTTTTATATCTTCTAAGATCAATTTAATAGAGGGAATGGGATAAAAAAAACTATACTCATCTCTTTCTGTATCTTCAAGAACAGAGAAATTGCTCCTCTCTTCTAATATGAACGAAATTACTTTTCAGATATAAAAAAAAAGAAAAAAAAATCCCTATCTAAAGCCGTCGCCTGTTTTTGACAGCTTCAATTAAAGCGTCGATTTTCTACTTCAACCTTTGCTACTGACATCTGCAAAAAGAACTTTCCCCCTTATTTCCCCCTCCCCCTCTATTTCTCTCCAATGGCTCTTCATTCCACTTCCTTATAAATTACCGGAAGTGAATAATTGTTTCCATGTTTTCGACTCGTCTCAGATTCCGTATATTAATCATTTCAGATGCAATGGATTATTGCTCTTAAAGAAGACGAATGGTTTGTACAGTTGTGTTTGATGGCGAAGAACGGGTCACGACACTTTGGTAACTTTGTGTTGTTTGGTTTTAAGGCGAAACATTTTATGCATCGCTAATTTTGAGTGGATAAATGATTTGTTTGAGTAGAAAGTGAATCAATGTGGGGGTATGAACAAGCTGTGATTCCAAATATTGATTACTTGAATAAGAGATTGCAAAATTTTTATTTGTATCTTTTCGAAATAGTTTCTCTAGAATTTTTTTAAAAGTCTCTTTAGTTCAGTTGGCAACTATATGCTGTTTGATTTTACTGCGAAACATTTTGTGAATTGTTAATATTGAGTGGATAAATGATTTGTTTGAGTTGAAAGAACATCAATGTGTGGGTATGAACAAGCTGTGATTCCTAATATTGATTACTTGAATATGAGATTGCAAAAATTCTATTTGTTTCTTTTCGAAATAGTTTCTTTAGAAATTATTATTTTTTAAGTATCTTTAGTGGAGTTGGCAACAATGTGCTATTTGGTTTTACTGCGAAACATTTTATACATTTCTCATTCTGAGTGGATAAATGATTCGTTAGAGTTGAAAGTGAGTCAATATGGGTTTATGAACAAGCTGTGATTTCTAATTTATGATTGCTTGAATATGAAACTACAAAGTATTTATTTGTTCCTTTTTGACAAATTTCTTAAAATTATTTTTAAAGTATGTTTATTTTAATTTGCAACAGAATTTTGTTTGATTTTAAGGCAAAACATTTTGTGTACTGCTAATTTTGAGTGGATTAATGATTTGTTTGAGTTGAAAGTGAATTAATAATGGGATATACTCGAGCTGTGATTCCAAATAATGATTACTTGACTATGAGATTGCAAAATTTTTTATTTGTTTCTTTTCCACAGATTTTCTTTACAATTATTTTTTAAACTCTATTTAGTTCAATTGTTAACTAGGTTTTGTTTGATTTTAAGACAAAACATTCTGTGCATTGCTAATTTTGAGTGTATAAATGATTCGTTTGAGTTTAAAGTGAATGAATATGGGGGTATGAACAAGCTGCCATTCCTAATCTTGATTACTTGAATATGAAACAACAAAATTTTGATTTGTGTCTTTTTAACAGTTTTCCACAACGATTATATACATTTTAAAATTCTGGTCAGTTCAATTAGCAACTTTGTTTTGTCTTATTTTAAGGCGAAACATTTTATACATTGCTAATTTTGATTTGTTTGAGATGATTTGATTTGTTTGATTGAAATGATTTGTTTGAGATGAAAGTGGATCAATGCTGGGGGTAAAAACAAGCTGTGATTCCTAATATTGATTACTTGAATATGAGATTGCAAAATATTTATTTGTTTCTTTTTCAAAGATTTTTTTCGTGTTTTTTTTTTTCAAAAAAATATGTCTGTTTAGTTAAATTGGCAACTTTGCGTTATTTGTTTTTAAGACGAAACATTTTGTGCATCGCTAATTTTGAGTGGATAAATGATTTGTTTCAGTTGAAAGTAAATCAAAGTGGCTGTGATTCCTAATATTGATTATTTGAATATGAGATTGCAAATTTTTTATTAGTTTCTTTTTGACAAATTTTTTTGAATTATTTTTTTAAAAGTAGTTTCTATTCAATTAGCAACTTTGTGTGTTTATCATACCAGAACATGATGCTAATTTGGGAATAAGGTAGATAAAAATTATTGGGCGAAAAAACAACAACAATCGTAGGCGAAAAATTGAAATTTTATTATCTGCACGAGCATCTGAAAAAGTCAGCTTTTAATAACGCTTTGCCATTCTATTTATAAAAGCTCTGATTTTTTTAAAAAAAGTTAATGACTACAGCATATAAAACCTAGAAAAATGTCATTTTGTGCTCGTGATTATATAAAATGAATTAAATAGAAAATTTGATATTTTTTTGAAACAATCAATGCGATACAAAGCTTTTTGGATCGTTTGCGATACTAAAGTGACTCATTCGATGAAACAATTAAAAGGAATAAAAATATAATTTAACTCGCACGAGCACGTGGTGCTTGACCGTTCAAGAAATGATGCTCTGACATGATACATTGAAATATGCATTGCAGATTTCATTTTAATCTTTTTTTATTATTATTTTAAGGCGAAACATTATGTGCATTGCTAATTTTGAGTGGATGAATCATTTGTTTGTGTTTAATGTGTGTGTGTTAGTTTGTGTTAATATCGGTTCAGACAATTAGACCTTTTTATAAAAATGAAAGAATAAATATTTTTAAGCCTTTTTTTTTGGAAAAATGCTATAAAATATTTATGTTTTTGAATTTCTGCATTAAATGGACTGAAAAACTATAGCATAAAAATTTAGGACAATACAAAATGAAAATTTTTTGTTTATATTTGTTGTTGCTGTTAACAACAGATTACGAGGAATACGAGCTACCATTGCAAAAGGACGCCTGCACACTCAAGTTTAAAATGTAAAATGTAGATTTTTATCATATTTAGGAGCAAATCCGTCACTGGGTTGACGGTCTATCTGTCCGTTCTTTTCATCGCAAATGAAAGCAAAGATTCGAAAAATTAGTGATGTAAATAAATGGAATTTGCTTTGCAGTTTTGCTATTAAAACTGTAATAATGTACCAAATTTTATTTTTAATCGATTGTCTAAAGATATGGCCAAAATACATTTCTGATTTTCTGGTTCTTCTGTAATAACTTTCCGTTAGTGATTAATCGCCAAAACAAAAATCCCGCCAATGACCGTACGCCAAATTAAGCCAAAGATCATCATTTCCTAATTATTGTTTATAAATTCCAGCAGTTCAAATATAATTACCAGCACTATAGTAAGCAGTACACAGTTATCATATGCAGGACATTGAAAACAAAAATATGAGTACTCGTGGTATTCTGAGCATCCAAATTTTATAATTTAATTCGGAGGGAGGATAGGGAAGATATCTTCATTAGTTAGAATATGGGAAAGTATTTGGTAGTCATAGATAGACTCTCCCAACCCGCCACGAAAGCACACGGATTAAAACCATAAAATTGAATGGCATGGAATGCCACAACTGCAATACTGATGGGAACTTGGTTGAGTTTTATTGACCATCACCGGCTCCGGTACAATCCTAACCGCAGGAAGTACGTCCCATCATCGAAGGGAGGAGTCTAATGAGTGCAACCTCCAAGGGGGCGAGAAGCAACCACCATAACGGATGCATTGAATACTCAATTACGAGATAGCCCCATGAGGTATGGAAGTATTGGTTCGACCATTTTCACTGTTTTAAATCGAAAACAAAAACTCCAATGATATACATCTACCTAATAAAGAAATTTGCGATCAGAGAGTACACAATTTATTCTAAAAAATCAACATATTTTGGCAAAAAAATATTATTTATTCTGAAATAAACTAGAAAATTAAGCTAATTTTTCATATTTTTTTCCTTCACTCAAGCACCTCAAAAACAAATATATACCCAAATTAAAGAGTCCAGCCATCAATCTTTATAATTGAGATTAATGCCGAAAATAGTCGGTTGGAAAAAAAAATCTCTTGATTTATTTTGCAATTTTTACTTAAATCATTCCCCATTTTTTTCCCAATATCATCCTTGACCATCACTTAAAGGAAAGAAAAAAAAAGATCTTGTTGAGATGCCGCAATTTGCAGTAATGACACTATTTTTTTAACCACCCCGACTTTAATAAATCAACTCCTCCAAGACGTAACCGCATGCAAAAATAAAAGCCCAGGAACACGCTGATGAGTTTTAATCGTTAATCGAAGCCGCCGATTACGATATGATTCGTGGTCTGAAAGCACTCATCGATTAATCAATAATTCCCTTAAGTGCGGTCACTCATCGGAGAAGTGGTTGGCCAACTACTGTCATAGATTTCCTATCATTTGCAGATGTTTGTGGGCAGTTCTTTCCCTCCGTTCTTGGAGTGATGGACCGGGGTCGATAGTTTTCACTTTTGAACGAAAATTGGATTTTCTAACCACAATGTGGGTTGTTAGGGCCGCACACAAACATCGATAAAAGATAAATAAGACTTTTTGGGGGGATCTCGCGCCTTTTGCCAATAGTTAAAGAAGAGGAATTCTGGTTCATTGTAGAATGTTTGCTGGCGGTCTAATTGAATAATGATTTAGGAGGGAAGTTTACATTGTAGACGATAATCCTGTGGTGGGTTTGAAGTATTACTTGATATAATTATTATATGTATATAATATATTCTATTTTTCTATCACGTGAGAACTTGATATTGTTTTGGTTAGGAGGTTTTAATGTCTCTGAAATGTACGGACGAAAATTTTTTACCTGCTTT
>JAOUZG010031332.1:2350279-2364887 GCA_026289955.1 Argiope argentata
GAGAGTGTGGACTAATGGTAGGAATTTAATAAATCTATCTTAAATTTATATACTTTATATACTTATATGCATTTTTGGTCTAAATCCATCAAACTCTTCATCTTTGACAATGTGTGAACCCGATAGCTAAATACTATAAGAGAGAATGCTAAAAATGTTATCAAAATCCTACTTCTTAATAGCGCTTAAAATGAACGCTCTTTTCAAATAAAAGCTCATATAATTATAATAAGTAGAAAGTTCATTACCTTCTTGCCTTATTACTTAAACGAAAGGCAATTAATATTTAGAATTTTTAAAACAAAAGTACTTCGCTCTTAAATTTTGATAGGATGGATTAATATTAATTAACCAAGAAAATACGTTGATCCGAAGAAATTGAAATTAGAAGCGAGAAACGAAAATTAAGATATTTTAACTTAAAAGGAGAAAAAAAAGAGAGAGAGAGAGAGAGAACCCTTCGGAGTTATTAAGTACAGTTTTATATGAAAGTTCTCAGTTCATAAGCTCTATAATCCCATGTCAGTCCTTGATAAGAATAAAAGTTAATTAGTCAAATTGTAATTCTCAAATATATCTCACAGGAATGGGAATCGCGTGATATGGAATTTTAATTTAAAAGGTAGGTATTAAACATAAATTAGAATTGGAAAGATTGTGGTGTGGTGCTCATACGAGTGTGAAATTAGATTTTTGATTAATTTGAAAATGCGTCATTTAATCGGGGTAAGTTAACTTCCATGTTGAATTAATTTAATTAGATATTTATTCAGTTTAATATCGGTGGTGAAAATGATGAATTTCAGGATTTTAATATTTTAATGAGTAGATCGCGTTTTCGCGAAATTGAGCATAGGAAATACGATGATAATTTTACGTATGCGCTGATAAGATATATGTGTTAATTAGTCGATTAATTATAAATATGTTATTTAGTGGACATTTGCTTGGCTACTTTCAATTTGGTTTTGAATTTTCCTAGGACAAGACTTCATATTATTAAAAATATCTTAAATATTGGACTTTTTATAAAACCAGAGAGGATAGTCTCTCCAAAACCTTCTCGCAATAAATTGATTCATTTGAAAACACTTGATTCTAAGACATACAAATTATCAAACTTTGCAGTGAGTTTAGAAATTTTATTTAGTCTATCGTATCATCTTTGGCGAATTTTGTGGCAATTTATATGAGTTAATGGCATTCGAGAACCTAATTTGTGTTTTTGATATGTTTTCCTACTCGATTGAAATAAAAATTTTGACTCAAAATTATATTCAAAGACAAAATTCTATACCAAATTTGTTGTTGTTGCTGTTAACCCCTTAACCGGTTTGCCTGTACGCCGTACGTGCATCGATTTATCGAATTTTGGTAGTAGTATACAAAAAATAAAATGACTTCGAATACGCATATAAGCCATGGATTTCCATTTGAATCAAAATAAAAAAAAATATTCCCAAAATAGAAGGTGCCGTCTTATCAAATAGTAAGGAAAATGAACCAGTTAAGGGGTTAATGGCACTTGCCATGGACAATCGTGCTTTTGAATCAGTGATTTTAAGCTGAGCGTCTCTTTTTTTTGAAGTAGTGTCAACTAGGGCAAATAGTACGACTTAGCTACACACGCATCACATTCGCATGTACAACCCCTTTTACCAGGGGGGAGGGCACATTCTCACAGATAGTACACAGGACAACAACCATACCCGAACTGAGATTCGAACCTGGGACGCCTACTTCAACGCTAAGACACCGACCCATACCAAGTGTAATGTATAACAGTCATTGTGTTTTAAAATTATCGCATTTACATATTTATGTTGCTGTTGTTGTTACTAATGGCACTTGCCATGGACAAGCCTCCCGCTGATACAGCAGCAGATTTAAGCCGAAAAGAGCGTCTCTTGTTTTTGAAGCAGCACCAACAAGGGCCAAGAGTACGACTTAGCTACACACTCCTGACATTGCACAACCCCTTTTTACATGGGGGGCACAGTCGCACATCTCACAGATAGCACACAGAAGAACAACCATACACAAGCCGGGACTCCCAGATAGCACACAGAAGAACAGCCATACACAAGCCGGGACTCCCAGAACACAAGGAAGACACGCTACCTCTGAGCCGGACAGCCGGCTTTACATGTTTATAAAAGAACAAACCGATACACAATCATCTTCTTGTTGATTGTTGCCCAAATTTGATTGTAGCCTTGATGAAAAAGCTTCATGATAAATTTTATCCATATAGGTCTTTTCATTTTGTAATTATCTTGTTCATTTATATTCGTACAAATGGACAGACAGACTTCATTTGAATAGAGTTAGTACAAATTTAGACAGAAATTCACAAATTTGGCGCAAAGATCATAAACCAAATTTTCTCCATCTAGCTTAACCCTAGAATGCTAACCATTCGTCTCCTGGACGAACGCTTACGAAATAACTTTGACTATTCTTCTCCTATAACGGTAAATGGATCGTTCTACTCAGTACCTTTATCTGACCTTGGGATCTACAGATGAGGATATTCCTTTTCCCGAAATGTTTCTGCTTGTAGTATATCCAGAACAATAGTCTTCTCAGAGACGAATGGTTATCTGTCCCGTTAGTATTAAGAAGGTACTTCTGTGCGTGTTTGGAGATGTCGAAGCGTTTTCTCGGAGAAACTTTGTGGGGTAGGCCAGAAGCTATCCATGAATTATTGAAAAAATTAAGCGAGGAAGATAATTCTATTTCTGAGATTGAGTCAGAAGATGAAGATTTTGTTGAAGTTCTTCTTTTTCCATGGATGCAGAAGCGTCTTAACGTATCAACTTTGTCCCGATCAACAAAGACTAATATAAGTGACCTTCTAAAAGTGAATTTAAACATTCAGAGGCCTGAACATTCTGAAATTAAAAAAAAGAAAAATTTGTGCATTTTTCCCTTATAATTTTCGTTCGTTATGTTCAAAAGCAATGTGCGGAGAACATCACGCATATATGTGTAAAGATTGCTTCGAAAATAAAAAAAAATAATATTTTTTATCCTTTTTGACAATCAAGAGTTATGAAATCATCTGCAGGTCATTTGCTTCTATTTAAATTAGCTTTGAAAATTGACTTTTAATACACTTCGTCTAGGAGACAAATGGTTATCATTCTTGTTAGTTTTTTAAAGGTTACCTTTCTAGGCTCAAGATTTTTTAAGTTATCTTTTATAATGATACGTGTCATTCATCGAATAAACTTTTAAAAATATGTCAAATATACCCAAAGATCCCTAAATTACTATTAAATAAATGATAAAATTCCTTCAAATCGAAGAAAATGTCAATATAAACACCAAATGTATTCTCAAAATTTAAAACATAATAAATTTAAAATCAATCTAGCTTTATGAAGATCTAACACGATTAATAATTCATACTCGATGTTAAATTCCTAGCCAATAGGTAGAAATGCTCACTTTTAATATCAAGGTTTGCAGACCTGGACTAACTCGGGGCATAATATTTACTCGTCAACGCAGAACGTAATACGTTACCAGGACGACAAGTTCCCATCGTTATGAGCTAGGCTCTAGAATAGTCCTTCGCACGGAAGCCCCCCTAGGCCTGACGGTTCCGTAGACCAATACGGCGGAAGGAATTTCCGAAGCCCTACATTATTACGCGCCAAGGAACGTAAATAGAAAATCGAGTTCGAAGTCCAAAGCAAAAGATTGAAAAGCAAGAGCGGCAGACGAGAATATTTCTTCGTAGAAGATTTTCGAATTTTATTTATTTATTTTTGTTCTTTTTTTTCCCTTTTTACTCATCTTCCGACATGAGACGAGATTTATATATTTATTTTTTTCGTTTTATTCTTTTACGTTCTTTTTAATATTATTTTTCCCTATGTCTTCTATTTTTGAATTAAGAAAATCCGTCCAGAAAACGATTTCCTACCCTTCTTTTCCTTCCCCTTCACCCCATCCCTGTTGGTAAAAGGATAAATTTAACCCAATGAGATTTCACCCCGAAAACTTATGCATTTCCCCGTATCATTCTTCGATATAGGTGATCTTTTTTTTCCAAGGGGGATAGAGAAGAAGGAGGGTGGAGAGAAAATCTTAAATTCAATTGAATGCCCCGGTTTTTGAAAAATGGAAACCGTTTTTTTATTACCGGTGATTGGAACTGAAATGAATCCATTCATGTGTTTTCTTTTCTGAGGATGAAATAAAAAGGGTGGAAAGGGGTGGGGTGGGGTGAAAGGTGGGGATAGGGAATGTAACGACGTGTAAATGAAAATGTTGAGGATCTGAGAATAATTTTAGAACCGACATGTGGCATTTATTCCCAATGAATTATTCTAAACCTTATATTTTTCAAGGGGTGAGGGTGTTTGAACCTCAGAACAACATTTATCGAGATGATTTTATTTAAAGTAAAGCGTTCCTTAATTTATTATTCTGCATTTTTAAGTCTATAATGCAAGGTGAATCACAATAAATGCAATTAGTTAAGCAGTCTCCTTGAATCGTTCTCGTTCAATTCCTAATAAAAGGGCTATCGTCCTTCTATAAAAAGTGTGCGTTTGGGGGGTGTTTTTCATTTCACAAGTGTTGTCCCCCCGGGGGGGGGCACCTCGTAATTGGAGATGAAATGTTTCTGGTATAGTGGTTGGCATCGAATCCTTTAAATACGAGTTCGAACCCGCTAGCCAAAGGCTCTCCGTGTATGTAGTAGAAGGCTCACGTTAAATCTGTCGTGGTCACAAAGTCCTCCATGTCGAGAGTAATACAACTGGGGATACTGGGTCAGATGTGATCGTTCTCTGTTCCAGATCTAACTGACGATCTGTGGATGAATGAATGAAATACATGAATAATGTCCGCCCCTTAAAAAGGGTATGCGACGTGTGTGAGCTCAGGTGCTCAAGAGTCACTACCTTCACAAGTTTTCCTCCATGGGGGCACATCGCAATTGAGGAATAGATGCTTCCGATATGGTGTTTGGATCTCTCCACCCTTGGTGGGTACACTAATAGATGGGGGTTAGACTCCTCCCATCGATGACGGGACGCAATTCCTTCCGGTAGGGTTGTACCGTGGCCGGTGATGGCCATTAGCACTTAACCACAGTTCCCGCTAAGTGCTACTGAGGCGTTCCGGGCATTCAGTGCTTATGGTTAATCCATGCGTCTTCGTGGCAGGCCGGACAATCTGTTGTATTCCACAAAAGCTCAGAATTTATTTTCAAAATTCCATTTAAGTACATGTTGAGAGTCATAGTATAGTGAAAACCGAGTAGGTATTTCTTATTGATCATTTAGAAATCCTCTTGTACCACTGAGTATTAGACAGGGGTTACATGAGGAGAAAACACATTTCATAATGGCATCACATACAGAACAGCTACTCACGAATCACATTTGCTTGCAAATCTTCTTTTTACAGAGGAGTCCATTCAAACGTATCACAGATAGAACAAATAAAGAACAACTATTACCATACCGGGAATCGAGCCTACGACGCCCAGATCCCGAGGAAGACGCTCTACCTCAATGGCAGGACGTCGACTGAGAATGCATTTGGAGCACTTATTAGTGTAAGCCAAAATTTTGAAACAGAAGTACATTTTTATCATGACAGAACATGATGTTATTTTCTGAGTGAGGTTTGTGGCATCAACAAAATTTCGTAGGCGAAAAAAGAAACAATCCGAAGGGTGAAAAATTGAAATTTTATTATCTGCACGAGCATCTCAAAAATCTTTTTCTTATAACACGTTGCCGTTGCATTTACAAAAGCTCTGATTTTTAAAAAATAAGTTAATGACTACAGCAAATAAAACCTAGAAAAATGTCATTTTGAGCATGTGATTATATGAAATGAAATAAAAAGGTAATGCGATATTTTTTTAAACAATCAATGCAAGACAAAGTTTTTTGGATCGTTGGCAATACTAAAGTGACTCATTCAATGAAACCATTAAAATGAATAAAAGTATAATTAAACTCGCACGAGCACGTGGTGCTTGGCCGTTCAAGAAATTATGTTCTGACATGATGCATTGAAATATGCAGAGCAGATTTCATTTGAATCTTTATTTTTATTGCAGTATCACATACATAATTTATATCAGTCAATGCGATTTGAGTTATCATATTTATTATTATCGTACCTTAAAAATCGATGGATAGTAAGTTCTTGGAAAGATTTGGAGCAAAATTTAACGAAGACAATATTTAGATGCTAAATTTTTTTATTAATTTATATCGACCCAGATCTTTACATTTTAAATATAGTGTACGCATTGTTTATTAAATGAGTCAGACAGCTATTGTTTGGGTAAATGGATATTATTAAACATTAGTGGTAAAATACAAATTCAGCATACATATTACATAATTTATACAGGGGGGGGTACCTAAAATATGAAGATGAGAAACTTGAAACATGGCGATTGGTTGTCTTTTGTCTCTTTTTATATTATTATAAGTAGTTATATCTACATTACTGTGTCAGAGATGTATTTTCTCACCATCTAAATATGTATTAATTCTGATGTATTTTTGTAAACTTTCATCTGGCAACCCTGTGTATGCATGTTTAGCATTATTGTATACTAGCCCATTTTGGCGACCAGCCTGTTAGCCATTATTAATGCCGGCTAAAAGAATCAATTAATATTTTATATAACTTGAATTTATAATAGATTTTTCAGAAATATGTTTTTAACCTTCAGATTTTGATAGTCATATAATTCCCCTAAACTATTTTGTAGGCCTAAAGCAGTTCTGATCATTCCACTACGCATCTCTATTTAATTTTCTATCAGCCCGTAAAATAATGAAATTAAATTTAAATAGAATGATGAAATTGTAATAAATATAAAGATTTTTTTACTAAATTCAAGTCATTTTTTTCTTAATAAATAAGAGAACTGAAAGCAGAACCGTTCGACGTTGAAGTCTGTTGTGCGCCACATAATACTTTTCATAATTTTGAAAATTATAAAAAATTATTCAATAAAATTTTTATTGATTATTTGTAAAATTCAATTTTTAGCTTTACTTTTAAAAGGGTATAAATACTGTCAATAATAATATATATATTTTTAAAATTCGGCTTATAAATATACTTACAAAATCATGAAGTTTAAATTTTACATCTATTGAATCATATTCTGCAATATATTCTTCACATTCCAACTTCTAAATAAATAAATAAAAGTTTTTCTTAAAATTTTTAGTATCTTTTGCAATAACATCTAATCGGATTATTAAGTTTTTAATATAACAATATTATAACAACCAATATTTGCATTAGTTAGAAACAAGCAATCTTGAGAAACATTGGGAAATGCTTTCCATCTTTGAGACGGTCGATGAAAGGTTTTAACTCCGCTTTCGACTCAATTCAATTAACCATCCAATTCAATTCTTTATCAGCCTAAGACTGCTGACCTTTTATAGCTCCTGGGAGGCGGGCCGAGATCCTTCTAGATCAATCATGGCAAATCTCGATTTCTATTGGAGGGATCGTGGAAATGCTCGAACTTTCTAGTAATTTCCATTTTATCACCAAAATCACCAAATTCGTCATCAAACCGCCAAATGGTTGTCAATAAAGTCACCCGTTTCTTTGGAATTTTTCATTAATCACTTGGCTTATGATCAAACAGAGTTTCTCTTTGCTCACATTAAACAAATTATTATTCATTTGATTTTATAACTGCATCTTATTCTACTATGTAACGATAATAAGCGAACGCAGAATTCATGTATATTTTCACACATTTTATCTTTCTGTATATTATTATTTCAAATAATTTTTCCGAGTTAAAACTATTTCTAAAAGGTTTTATCTCAATATCATTTTTTATAGGCTTACAAATTCTGTACATAGTTATTATTTTCTACTGTGAATATTTTGGTTTTTAAACGAAATTCGGTACTTACGTATTATACCGTCCAACTTTATCGCGAAATTTGAAGTTGCTAAATCGCCAATTATGGCAATCCGGCAATGGTGTAATTCGTTGATTTTTATCGCCATATTTGAATCCGTCGCCAATGAGTCACTAAACCGTTGGCGATCGTTGGCGAAGGTGGTATAATACGTAAATACCCGAAATTCCTGTAACATGCGATCAAAACCATGTAGTAACCAGAATGGTAACGGTTACGCGTGTACGAGACTCCGTTCTGTTCTGTATATGTTCAGCACTATTTATTGTATGTTGTTGCAAATCTGTAATTTTGATTCCTAGGCGCAAACAATGTCATCGTAAGGAAGACTGTTTTACGATCAGTCCCGTTGTGTGCTAAGTGGGTGCCGCTTCAATAATTTGTGAGCTTGGCGACAAAATTTGGAACAATTTGGCGGTTTGATGACAAATTTGGTGATATTGGGGACAAAATGGAAATTACTATAAATTTCGAGATTTTTCATGATCCGTCCAATAGAAACCAAAATGTGTTCTGATTGACCTAGAAGGCTCTCGGTTCGCCTCCCAGGAGCTATAAAAGGTCAGCAATCTCAGGCTGGTGAGGAATTGAATTTGATGGTTAATTGAATTGAGCCGAAAGCAAGTAACGAGTCGTCAAATTGATAGCGAAGGATAAGTGGAGTAGTTCGATCCAGAACCAGAATGTTGCGGAGCTCAACCGAGTGTTAAACTGAGCTCCTGTTCTGTGATGCCCTGTATTCGTCTCATCTGTACATATTTGTCGTCTTTGTGTTAGCGTCTTCTTGTAAATAAACTTCGTTGTTTTTCCTACTGACGTAAATAATCGTCGTTTTTGTTTTACGACCTGCTGATTGTGTCATTACCCCATTCACCCACTAAATAAGCGAATTCGAAGTGAATTATTCTTAACAATATGTATATACTTTAATGACTTGATCCTGGTCGATCAAATAAACTGGTAGCGTTTAAACACAAATGTTTTATTTACAGTTTATATATAATTAAAAAAAACAACTCTTCCTCATCTAGGTTAATATGCTGAGAAATATTTACATCTGGGATAAGAGTTACATGACTATCACAAGGAAAACTAACAGGCTGTTAGCGTATCCGGCTACTACAGTAATAGCTCAAGGGTTCTACGGATATCTCCAGTAGATCCTTTCCGAAGTTCGAAGCTTCTCTCAAAAGAAAAATCCCCTGTAGCCCTCGGGGGCACGAGGTATCTTTCCAACTGTCCAGCTCTTCATCTCAGTTCACAGCTCATCAGTTCAGCTCACAGATCGTCTCGTCAGATCACGACCTTCCATTTTAATTTCGGTCATACTCTACCTCTTATTTTCTTATTGGTGTGCTGGAGATGCCTATCATCCAATAATTCTTCAGAAATATTCCCAGTGGTCAGCAGTGCACCGTGGGAATCTTAGCAGACCCTCCAGAATAGGGAAATATTCATATTTTGAAATTTTAGTACTTCTTTCTTCAGAGGGCCGTAAAACGCATGTGTGGTTAATTATCTGAACTTTATTCAAGTTCGGGTGGTCCCATAGGAGAAACAGTTACGTCTAGAGGTTTTGACACGGTGTCCTTCTTCAGGGGGCCGTAAACCGCATGGGTGGTCAATTATCTCGACTCTATTACATCCAGATAGTGACACTAAAGGAAGGATAATTCACAAAGTTGATCACAAAGGAAGGAATCGTCCTACAGCTGACCAAATGTAATAATGTTCAAACATGTGTCTCTTAGAAAGGGAGGGAAGTTTTACAACTTCTTTACAATATCCATGTATTATTGTTCAATATATTACAGTAAACAATCCTTATATTTTTAGCGGCTTTAGAAATTAGTCAAAGATACTAATTAGATATCTTGTGAAGAATTTTTCTATTTATTTCAAATTTTTTTTCTCTTTAAGGAGAGTTAAAATAGTTACGAAAATGTACTTCATTTCTTATATTAAAAACCCCCTACATTTTTCGGATTATTTTCTTGATAAAAATATCATGTAGTTTGGATCGATAAGGAAACAAAAAATAACGAATTCAATTGGCAAATCTTATTTCTTTAAAGTTGCCGACATCTTAATTAATAAATGAATGTTAAAAGAGTTCTCGAACTCAGAGTTTCTTTTGTCTTCAGCTATTGATTTTTTCAGAGATTTTTTTTATGAAACGTAATTTCCTCTTTGTTCTTCGTTGTGACATTACTAATGAGAACATTGATAATGATTAATGTAATGAAAAAAAGAGAGAGAATGCATAGAGACTGAATTAATTTTTTTAGTTTTATTCTATTACAGAAATGGAGATTTATTTTAAAGAATAAACCATTGTAGAAGAATTTCTACTTTGTAATGATATTACCTATAACCTGTTATTTCTATTATTTTTTTAATAAAAAAAACTATTGGAGTTTTAAAATTTTAAATGGGGATTGAAGATGACAATATTCAGCTTATTACAACTGAATAAGTCAGTGGAAATGGTGTCCTTAAAACTTACTTGTATGATTTCCAATTAATGCTATTTATGCATAAAATTGTAGATTTAGGGTAAAGCCAAAATTGACATTTGTGAACAATAGTTATGAAAAATATACATTTAACAAATGTATGTTTGAGAAGCATTTTTACCGAATGTTAATAATTCCATTGATAAATGTTACCAAATGAAAGATCATTTTTCAATTCCTACTATTCGCTTTCTCTCTCTCTCTCTCTCTCTCTCTCACACACACACACACACGCATACGCACGCACGCGCACACATACACGCACGCAGGCACGCACACACATACATGCAAGCACGCACGCACATCTTGTTCAGATTTTCATTCCTTAATAAAATATTTTTTTATTCGTTCTTTTAAGTTCAAATAAATGTTTTTTAAACTTGTAGCGGATGTCACTTGAAGCTAATACAGTTTTTTCAAATGCTAATTCCTTAATTTTTTATTAATTAACTTGCCGCCTTTGGCGACCAATTGGTTCGCCAGCATTAATGCTCGCTAAAATTTTCTTATAATATTTTATGTAGCTGTGTCTCATAACAGGTTTCTCACCAAAATATTTTTAAACCAAACAAATTTTGATAGTCATATAATTCATTTATAGTATTATTTTCTTCAGATGTTCTGTTCATTGTACTACTCGTCTTTCTCTTTCTATCCGAGCAATGATTGTCCCAGAATTGATATTTTACTTAAATGGTGGAGGAAAAGGTCTAAAATTCTACGTTTTTATAGAATAAGAAGATTCTAATTTTTATAAAGGTAAACACACTAAACAAATAAAGACACAATTGGTTTTCAAGAGATGCGAAAGTTTAAAAACAGCTTGGAAAATGCCGCGCACAAAGGAAATAATGGTGACACACACACACACCCTTCTTTTTTTAATCCTTTTTTTTCACTACTTTTCTTTTTACAAACCTTTTTTTCGCTTTGTTATTTTTTTCCTTTCCCGTCCAGACTTTATTTCGAGCAGGCATAGATTAAACATTCATACCGAATAATGATAAAAGCAACTATTTTCTTTCTTTTTTAAACATCCCGTTATCTATAAATGAAAATCAACTGACTTCGCGTATTTCTTTCTAAATAAATCATAATTTATCACTTCCTGCTATCTCACTCAGTTGATCTGGGGGGCGGGAAAGTAATTTTTGGCGGGAAAGTAAGAAATGTTTCGTTTCAACTATTTTCCTCGCAGTTTTTTCATTTTTTCTCTCCATAGGAACCATCCTCGTGCCTTAACGAAAATATTTTTTTAAAAATTAGCCGAATCGGTCCAGCCGTTCCCCAGTTTTGCGTTTAGCAACGCATTTTGAAATCCATTTTTATTATAACAGATAAAAAAAATTTCGCCTTTACAGTAGTTCTTTATAGTAGTTGTCATTGGATCGGTATAACCTGGTTGGTAGGGCGTTGGATTCCCATCCCTTGCGCTTCAAGTTCAAACCTGGTCACAAAGTTCTTTATGTCTGGAGTTATACCATTAGAGGCACTGAGTCAAAGGTGATCGTTATTCGGGTGCTCAGGGGTCCATCCCTTAAGTAGCTACTGCGCACCTTACTTTCTTTGTAAACCCGAACACGAGAACAACCGTTGTAATTGTTTAATAAAATGTAACTAAAACCAAAATTTTCTTAATATCCAAAATAGAAATTGATTTTAAAAATTTTTTTATCATGTCAAAACATGATATTATTTTAGGAATGATGTTTTGTGGAGTCAACAAAAACCTGTAGGCGAAAAATTAAAATTTTACTATCTGCACAAGCATCTAACCTTTTAATAACGCGTTGCCATAACATTTTCAGAAGTAGTTCTGGTTAAAAAATAAGCTATTGACTACAGCAAATAAAACCAAGAAAAATGTCATTTTGGCATGTGATTATGTGAAATGAAATAAACAGGAAATGTGATATTATTTTTAAACAATAAATGCGGGACAAAGTTTTTTGGATCGTTTGCAATTCTAAAGTGACTCTTTAAATGAAACGGTTAAAATTAATTAAAATGTAATCTAGCTTACACGAGCTTGTGATGATTGGCCGTTCAAGAAATGATATTCTGACATGATACATTGAAATTTGCATAGCGTGACTTGTTAAGCTTATATTTTAGTGTTTTCAAATTTCCTTGAGGCATCTAGAGCTTTATTACCCTTAAAAATATTACTAATTCTCATCTTTTTTTAAATGAAAATAATAAAAAAAGATTGAAAATAAAAATAATAAAATAATAAACTTCCAGTTACGAGATGAAATAATTCCTACTTCATTAAATTTACCGTAAATACTAAATAATTCTTTTGGTTTATATTACTGAGTATCTAAATAATCTCGGTAATTATACAGTTTTCTAATAATCAAATTCCTGCTATCTAATACGAATTACTTAAACGTACGAGTGTATTTATTAGAAATTTATCGTTTGGCTTCGTTTCGTTAATGCAATTTACCTATTATGACTGTTCTAATTACTTAAAAGATCTTTAAGGCTGATTATTTATTGAATTAAGAAAATCACTGGAGTGGATTAACAGGGAATGCTGTAGAATAACTTCAAAAGATTCTTTCGGATTTGAAATCAAATTAGATACATAATTCGGAGTTTTCCACGAGCAACTCATTAACTTGTTACGAAAGAGAACATGGGGAAAAATTTGGGGTAAAGAAATTTATAAAAAATATTGAAAGTTATTTAGTATACTTCGATTCAATATTAACATGTTTAAAGATGTTTATGCTAAGAAATTAATTATTCTAATTCTTAATGATTCCAAGGGGATGCACAATGTTTATTATTTTCAAATACTCTTACTATATGGTACATTTCGTGTTTAGTTATAAAGCAAAGATATCTGAAATGAAATGGGCGTGTTGTTTTTTTTTAAATATAACCACTTATATCCTAATATGGTGACTTTTACATAAATCTTTTGAAGGAGAGGGTACCATAATTTAACAAGACTGGCCCTTTCTTTGACTTTGTCCAACAGTATCCTGAATTTTGCGGTTGTTTCAAAAAGAGGATGCCCAAAATGAAGAGGAGGGGGTGGGTTCGACTTTAACTTCCGATATTATAATACACCACAAATTTTGTTTATAAGTTGTTTATATTATATTGTTTTATATTATTATAATGTCAGAACATGATATTATTTTAGGAATGAAGTTTTGTGGCGTCAACAAAAAACCAATAGCTGCCTGACCTGACATGTTTGATCAATTAAAAATCAAAAATAGTTTCTTCTTAAATGAAAATTTGCAAGATCAAAACTAGATAGTAATGGAATATAATTTCTCCTTTTTTCAATTTCTACTATTAGCTGACATTATATATATATATATATATATATATATATATATATATATATATAGTTCAAATTTTCAGTTCAAGTCCACTCAAGTTCAAGTTCAATTTTTAACAATTATAGCGAATGATATTTGATGTTCAATTGTTAATTGATTAATTTTTTATTAGTGAATTAAAAACTAACTTTTTTGTCCAACATCTTCTTTTCCCCACCGCCAAATAAAAAAAAACGAATTCAGTTTACTTTTCCCCCACGCTAATAAGGTTAGGCTTAACAAGTTTTCTTGCAATTATTTCAAACAATTCTATTTATTTTCCTAATATTTGAAGCATTTAAAATTAATCATATTTTTCTTCCTTTTATCGATTTATTGATTTTGTAGTTCTTTCGAATTACAATAATACACAATAAAGAAAATTAAAAATTTCTTGTCTGTATGACTTTACTCCAACTGGCGTAGGCTTTAAATCCTCAATTGGCGTTTAAAATTCAATATAGTAAAATTTTCTGGTGATTATTTATAGTAATTGTAATTATTTAACCTGGTACATAAGGCTTTGGATTCGCATCCCTTGGGCTGAGAGTTCGAACCTGCCAGCTGAAGACTTTCCGTGTGCGTTTGTGGAAGTTAAATCTGTCGAGGTCACAGAATACTCTGGGTGTGTTGGGTCAGAGGTGATCTGTCTCTATTTCGAATCTAAATTACGATCTGTAGATGAATGAATGATGACCGCACCGTAAAAATGGCTTATGACGTGTGCGAGCTAGATGTCAAACTTCTGCTCTCGGGCTCTCAGAAACCACTGCACTTTCTCCTTCTATTGTAAAGTGGAACACGA